>JAPEVG010000164.1:0-73413 GCA_029747595.1 Trametes cubensis
CTGGCTCTGCTATCCTCGGGCTCCTCGGGATCGTCCTCCAGGACCTCACTGCCCAGATCGGTCTTGGCTGCTCGCCCATCTCGGTCATCGGTGCCGGCCAGAGCTCCTGCTCTGCTAGCCCCGTTTGCTGCGAGAACAACAACGTCGTAAGTCTCTGTAGCTTGACGCGTCTTGCGAGCTAGATGCTGATGAAGTTACTCAGGGTGGTCTCATCTCCATTGGCTGTCTCCCCGTTGAGCTCTAAGCTGCTCTCTTACGAGGCTTGAGGAGCGGGTCGATAGGATGGTTATGATAGTATTTGGATAATCTTTGGGCGTTGAATTGCATCGTTGTTCGCGTTCATGAGTGACTTGGTGTGATGAATGGTCAGACATGGCTGGGGGTTGCGTATTGCTGCACTGTCTTGTGGCCCGCAGGCGGAAAAAGTGATATGGTCATTGGATAGAAGCTGTTACATGAGAATCTTTACGCTGTCAGTTTATGACTAGACTGTACGCGGAACTAGGGTCGTGGTTTCAGCATGTATAGTCTTAGAATGAGTCCTGCTCCGAATGGGGAAACTTACGTCGTGAGTGTCGCCGATCCTGACGTGGGCTCCGTGCCAGCCTGTGCAGTGACCAAGTACTGCGATGTGCTCACACCCTCGTGCTGCGCCAAGTACTGTGCATCGCCTTCAGTACAAAGCCCACACAAACTCCACAAAACGGACTCACATCCAAGAACGCCTTGATGTCCCCGCTGAAGCTCGTGATCGTACCGCTGGTAGGCAAGAACGAGAAGACGGCGTTTGCGCCGTTCGAGCCGCTGTAGAGGTTCCAGGTGTGGCCGGCGATGCTGAGGTTGGACGCGACGGGCACGGGCTTCCCGTCCGAGCCGTACTGGGACGAGATCGGGCCCGCGTTGAAGTTGGCGAGCCAGATCATGATTTCGTTGACGTTCGACCCGCCGGCCGAGTTCGAGGTGAAGAGGTCGTACGCTACGTCCGCGACGATGGAGCCTGACGTCGACTGCGACCATTGCCAGGTCGACTGTGTTGGCATTCGTCAGCGAGCAGGTCACGAATATACAGAAGATGTAGTAGGCACGACGAAGTCAGAAGATGGTGCAAAAACGTACAGGCATGCTGCTAATCGCGCTGAGCTGCTTGTTGATGCCCTGGTTGAGCTGCACGTTCGTGAAGCTCTTCACGCCCGTGCCGCCCGTCCACGTCCAGGTCGTCTTCCACGAGATCGTGTTGCCGCTCAGGCTGATGATGTTCGCGCACTGCTGCCCGGACGTGGCCCCGCTGGCGCCCCACTGGTCGAGCAGGAGCGAGTACGGACCAGCGGTCACGACGTCCCACTGGCCGCAGTGCGAAGAGGTGTCGACGCCTTGRCGTGCGACGAGCTCGGTTGGGACCGCCGAGGCGAAGAGGGGGATGGCGAGGAGTGCGAACGTTAGGATCTTGCTGAACATCTCGAGTATTTGCGCCCAAGAGTGTACCGGAGAACTCTCCAACGAGTTGGCAGCGGGCACACGACGAAGTACTTATATACCGGCAAATCCAGAAGCATACCCGACACCTGCGCACCTGCACCCCTGCATGACGATGTCATGAGCACCCGCTTCTGATTCGCAAGAACAAGCACGGATAAACGTACGCGTTTACTTCGCAAGCTCAGTGGAGCGCGGCGCGGCCCCGGTGAGCAGACGTGACCCGGTCCCAACACTACGCACAGTCGCACGTTAGGCTCTGCACAACCTCCTCGGAGTTATTAGAAGCGTCGCGGGGCGCAGAGGTGCGATCCCGATCACCGCATATGGCGCGAGATGGAATGTGCGGGACCGACGCGAAGGAGTGTCTTCATACCGGCCGTTCCTGGATGGCGACGGTTTCCATAGCGGGCGCACCTGGTCGCACCTGCTGCCCCGCGATGCATGTGCTACCGCCGGAAGATTCTGGAGGGTGTGTGCCAAGCGGTGCTCACGATGTGCGGCCAGAGAGGTCACGGATGGGCTAGTAGGCAAAGCAGAGGCGGACCGCCCGGTACGCTATCGTCCGTGAGGGCAGTCACTGCGGTGTTGCTCTATGAGACTTCTACGAGAATGTCGTTTGACAACTCAGCGGCATGCGTTGGGATGCAAACGCAGGGAGAATGTCGGATAGGCTAGTGCACTTCGCGAGGATAAGAATGTATTCAGACGACTGTAAATCAAGAAGAAGCGTGTTCCAAATCAGCATAGCGCACATGGTTCAACATATTTCGAGTTGCTCACCTTAAGGCGTACATATGAGAGCTAGCCATCAGCTACTAAGGGTTGCTATCCAAACAGTGGGGATGGTGGATATACCACGCGTATGAGGCGTTCTAAGGTGGCCAGTTGTCATGAAAAGTGACTGGTAAGACATACATAATGCAGGCGTACGTTTCCCAGAGCGGCATGTCCTACCGTGGAGCAGCCCACTGCGCAGCTTCACCCTCTTCCTCCATTACCCGCTTCACTGCCCAACGCTTGCACACTTATATCAATGGCGGCCGTTGACCTCATCCTACCCATGGCGTCGCACGATGGGCGCAACACACCTGTCAGTCTCGTTGCAAGGCGATGCACCGCAGCTATGCTTCCCCGCAGAGACTGCGGCCAAGAACAGCTCAGATGCCCGACAGGCGCACACCAAGAACATAGCAGAACGCGTCCAAGAGGCACTCAGGCTGTTGGCCAGGACAGTACAGTGTAGTGAGCGAGCCACAACACGGTGGTGAAGAGATAAGTAGCGAGCTGATTGCGCAGACTCGCGATGTCCGAAGAAACCGGCGCGGTGTGCAAGATCACCGTTAAGTATGTCCTCGCTACGCTCGCGGATTTCAAAAGAGGAACGGCTGCTCTGCACTCCGTCAAAGGCCGGGTTCCTGCCACCCTAGTTTCAGCAGCTCCATCCAAAGCGAATTGTTGATGACCAGGCGACCGCGAAGGGATGCTTACTGACCCCCGCACTGGTAGGCCACGGCCGATTGTGGCCATGGGTGCGCAAAAAACATGATCGCTATGGCCGAAGCTGGATGTGCGTATCATACTAGTACACCGCCCATGGATCTCGTGCGTTGTGCAAATCCGGTTACTTACGGCGATGGGGCCGCCACTGGCCAGTCAGTGTGCGACGGAACGACAACAGCCTTTGCGTCTCTGTTCCCTCGTGTACAGGAACCGAAGAGCGAGGTACTGCCTGATGTCACATAATTGTGAGCCAAGGTGAACGAGACGTGTTACGATATTTTGCAGATCCTTGGGCTCTTGCATGGCTGTGCGTGTGCGGTAGGTGTGCCTTCAACTTCTGTGTGATAATCTGCCACATCTCGCGCTGCGAAGGAGGAGAGATGCAAAGGGTACCGGAATGTGTCCGTTGCGCCTGGGCGGTGCATGGCCTGTATCGGGAAAGTCTGGGCGCCTGCACAGGACGCGCGCCGGTACGCCTTGGACTGCGCCGCCGCGTAGCTTTATCCGCACAGCCCGGACAGAGGCGCGTCTCACTCATCGCCATCACCTCCTCCTCCTCTAATCGCCTCCTTATAAAAWATGTCCTACGCCTCGCCCTCTCCTCGTTCACCCCCTTTCTCNTTTCCCTCCWCCNCCCCTNCCCTCTCCGTCTTCTCGTCACCGAGGTCTTCTCTCTAGTTTCCTTCCTCCGGCTCAGTGACGACCTTTAGCTTTATTATACTTTTCTCCTGAACGCGTCTCTCTGCGTCTACGACCCGCCCGCGCACCGCAGCAACTCCAATCTCAAGCACGATGTCGCGACACTTCTGCTTTTGCATCCCCGTTCGCGCGGGTGTCTTCCTCTTCTCGCTCCTCTCCTTCGCGCTCTCCACCCTATGCGCCGGCCTGGGATGGATACTGTTCCATCGTGAGTATTTACTTGTAGTCAGAGGTGCCGAGTACTGAAGGATTACTGCGACAGTGATTGAAACGAACCAGCTCTCAAAGATTGAGGACAAGATGACCCAAAGCGACAAGGAGGCGTTCGAGAATGCTGTCCACAAATACAAGTGGGCCGTCATCCTCGGCTCCATCATCTTCACCTTCGTCGCTCTAATCTCGTTCTTCGGGTACGTATCCTCGCACATATACACCGTGCCAACCAGCGCTGACAGTCCTGATACAGGTTCGTCGGTTCAATCGTGCGCAACCGCCGCATGGTGAAGGCGTACTCGTTCATGACCGTCATCTCCTTCCTCCTCACCTCCTTCGCCGCCGGCTTCGTCCTCTACGCGACCTACTCGCACAAGCCGTTCTGCGTCACGATCGACGGCAAGGAAACGTGCACGAACAACAACCTCAGCGTCGGCGAGAAGATCGGCGTCACTGTCGGCATCGTCATCCAATGGCTCATCCAGCTCTGTGAGTGTCCCTTCTCTCTTCGCGCGTTGCAATCCCCCGAAATCCTGTGTGTTTGGTGCGGACGCGCGTTCTTCGCGTGCTAGCACCACCCGGCGAAGCTCGGCGTTCCTTGCCAACCAGGGCGAACGCGCGTGCCTCTTACCCGCGCAGAGCGGGAGAGATAGCGATGATTCGAAATTGTCTGATGAGACATCGGGCGGCGGTGATGCATGATACACGATACACGATACACGATGGCTGACCCAAACTCTCCCTTTCATTTTTCTTCTTTGCCTCGCGCAACAGACATCGTCACGATCATCCGCCGGTACTACCGCCAGCTCGAGGACGAGCGCGAGTACCGCCACGACTTCCGCCTCAACCCCACCGGCGCGGGCACGTACGAGGCCAAGGAGGGCCTCCTCGCGCCCCAGGCCGCGGCGTACCCCTACGCGGACGCGCAGCACTCGTTCGGCAGCCACGCATAAGAGCCTTGGCTTCGGAGATCGAACGCATGGACCTTGGGTGGTCGACCGTGTATCATATCTCGCGCGCGCCCGGGCTCCCCGGCGCTGTGCTAATGACCTCTGTGCGGTGCGTGTCTGAGTGGTGGGTGCGGGTGTGCGATGGAACGCGATGGCGGGGATGCCGGGTCGCAGGGGGGCTGTGGTTGGGGGAGCATCTGTCGATAGCCCAGACCTGTGCGCTCTTCGTCAGATGGGCAGGCNGGGCGCCGCTGGAGCCTGGTGTTGCTTCTTGTCTGTTGTTTCTGAGTTTCTTCTCTCTATCTATCCCCCACTGTATCCTTTGAGACGGACTTCCTGCGCCTGCGATGCTACATACCATATTGAATACCTGTTTGAACCACGTTCGGGCGGTGTGCGTGTGACTGTGCGGCAGTCCAGTGTCTGAAGGTTCTCCAATCGGTGCGTGGTCCGTTCGCTGAGTGTGCTTCATCCACACAATCTCAAGCTCAAGCAAAGCTCGCATGACTTCCAACGATGCAAGGAATCGTTCAACTCCATATGATTACAGATGATCGTACATGCTATTAGGCATCCATGAAGTCCGTCTTCGTATCCTGAACTCTCGTCGCCGCCCACCATTCAGCCATACATCGTCGTATTGTCAGCGTTCCCCATCGACTTCTGCCGCTGCGCCTTCTCCGTACCCTCTGGGGCGGTCGTCGCAGCCTGCTCGCGCGCGCCCTTGTCCGTCGGGTGCGCCGGGTCGGACGTCGCAGGCNGGGAACGACTTGGGTGGGTTAGGCTTGTCCGAGTCGGCGGATGACCCCGCGCCGCTGGGAGGATGCTGCAAGCCCGCGCCGCCACTGCCGCCTCTGGCGCTGTCGTCGCCTCCCGCCGTACCGAACGGGTCAAACTGTATGAATACGCGGACGGTCAACATCAAGGCGTATGGGAGGGAAGGAAGGGTCAAGGTTGGAGGGTACGCACGTCTTGGTCCTCTTGTTGCTTCTTCTTGAGCTCGCCGGTGCGCAGCTCGCGCCCGTGCTCGACGACGTCGGGCTTGCGGAGGATCTTGCCCTTCATTTCTTCTTTGAGGCCGGCGATCTTGTCTCCTGTGGACTGCGCGCAAATGAAGTTAGTGTCTGTCTGTGGCTGAGTGAAACGGTGCGGTGGAACGCTTACCGCTCCCTTGCCGTACTCTGGGCCGTACCCTACCGCCCCTGCGTGTCTCTGCTCGGGGTAGCCGTCATTATTGCTGGGGGCGGGGGTTTGTGAAGGGGATCGGTTGTTGTTATCGAAGCTCGACATATTGATTGGTATGTGGTCGGTACAAGTCGTGAAGAAGTGTCTGGTAAGGTTCCTTGGCAAGCGGGTCTATATACGCGCATGCTAATTATAAGCGCGAATGGAGAGGTGACGTATAATACGCCGTTCGTAGTTGCTGCGTTGTGGATCCTTTCGTACTTGCTCGTCCGTGGCGTAGTACAGTACGGCATGACGTCACTCCCACCATGACCTCCATGACCGCCTTTGGCGCTTGGCCTGCGACTAACACGACTCGGAGCATCGCCCAACGCCCCACTTTGCGGTCATCCTAGACCTGATCGTTGGGTGCGTAGATAGAGCTGTACCAGCGTCACATGGTGCTCTGCATTTCGCATAGAATTAGTTGACAGGAATAGATACACAATGCGAATGACGACAACTCAGATGGTCCAGAACACGGTCATGAAGACGCCGCCCAAAACCAGCCCTATATCGGCCATGGATCCTCGCGCTGCGCTGCTCTTTGACGTAGGTGCGGATGAAGGGGAGGAGGCGCTGGTGGCTGACGAGGTTGAGTCTGACTCCGAGCTAGTCCAAGATGAGGCGGGCGATGTCGCGGTCGAAGACGACGTGGAACTGCTCGTGGAAGACGGGCTCGGCGTAGTGAGCGGCAGAGTCGTGACAGAGATGGAGGACGGTACAGCCCCGGTGCCATTAGGGTCGTTTGGGTTCTGGATGGTGAACAGCTCACTCAANCCCATCGGTCTGCTGCACTGTACGGTGTCGTCAACACATCAGAAGACTTCCCAGATTTAGTCAAGCGCACGACTCACAAGAAAGCATATAGTTATTGCCCGTGGGCACGTCCGGCACGACTACCGACACCTGCTTGTCGGACAGATTGAACCCTGCCGCAAGAGGTTCTCCCGCTACAAAAAGCATAAGTTCCCGTCCAAGGCGGTGAGATCGCCAGAGCCTGTGTACTCACACCACAGTCGGAACCCCGCCACGGAATCGTCCACCAAGTGGCCAAGCGAGAGGCGTCCAACCAAGAACTTCGTCTGGTCGTTGCTGACTACCTGGACGTCTGTGATATCCCTACAAACACTGTCAACGCGTCAACTTCAACAGGAAAGCGAGTAGCTGCGTACCATGTGACCACCCGCGTCTCGCCCACCGTCCAGACGTCGCCATACCTCGGGGAAGTTATCGGGGGTGGTGCCGCTTGCGCACGAACGAGCGCAACGTGGAACACAGCGAGCACGAGCAGAGACCAGAGGGTATGTACTATCGCCATCTTGGGGTATCCTTTGCCTTGAACACGGCAGTCTTCGTGTACGACAGAGGTGACACAGGCGGAAGACGACCAGAACTAGTCGTGGCCTTGTCTAAATAGCAAGACTGGCCTCACACTTATAATCAAATAGATGGCGGCGTAGCCGGGCGAGCAGTGCCATCATCAGAGTCTGAGGTGTTGAGTGCCTTGTGCCCGCCGTGCTGATTTGAATTTTCAGTAGTCACCGACGGCGTAGTTCGGGTAAGCCTTGAAATATCTTTGCATGTTCGCCCACCACTGTAGAGGGGCTATGGCAGATCAAGCCTCAAAGTACATGACCGCGAGCAGACGTCCAACATCACGCAAGCTCAGGCTATGAGAGTCACGGTGATGAGATTTATGGTAGAGCGTCGACGTCGATTTGTTCAGCAGCGCGAGGATAGCCCCATGTCAGACATTTCCAGTGGCAGGTGAGCGAGATTCAACTGTAGTTTCTGTGAGAGTGCATATTGTCTAGGCATCATGAAGGCGGGAGACAAGGATGACGGCAGGAACTCGAAGTTACGACGCAAGCCTGGCGGCCGCGTCCGTCAGCTGGGCGCTTTCCAGCTATAGCATCTGGGCCCCTTCAAAGTCACTGAGCTTGAGTCCTAAATTTCAGTATGCCTCCGAGGAGCGCAGCCACGTTCATAGCTGATCCAGGAGAAAGCCGCCATATTAATATTACGCGTCGTACCCAACATATAACATACGATACAAGCGCTCAAATCCAAGGGTTCGAGAAACACTCAGCACAGGAAGAACGCGCTCATCGCAAGACTGACCAAAGCCAACCCCGCGCTGGCCCCGGTCATGCCCATAGCACCGTTCGTCGTCGGGCTTGCAGAAGAACCGCCCGAGGACGACGTCGCTGTCCCCGTAGTGCTGGTACCAGACAGGACGGTCGCGGTCTTGCTCGTCCCAGAGGACGTGTTGGAGGACCCGCTCGACGTCGTCGAACCTGACGCCGTCCCGTTGGACGACGCGGGCGAGGTGCCAGAAGTGAGCGCCGAGGTCGCCGTCTGAGTTGACGTCGAGTTCGAGGATGCACTGGCGGTCGAGTAAGGCACGGTCGTGACTGTGATGTCCGACGGCTCGACGCCGGTGCCGTTAGGGTCTTTGGGGTTCTTGATCGTGAAGAGCTGGCTGAGGTTGTCGCTCTTGTTAACTACAGGCATGGACGTTAGTTATAATCTCAAACTAGTATTTGTAGGTGCTACTCACTGCCGACGAGGTAGACGCTGCCGGTCGGTACTTCGGGCACCATGACGTCGACCTGACCCGTCGAAAGCGGGAAATTGACCGAGAGCGGCTCATCAACTGCATAGGCAGTCAGAATCGCAGTCAAACGTAGAGTGTGGCACAAAGATGCTGCTCACCCCAGAGCCAATACCCAGACGAACCGGGTTCGGACGTGTTCGTCAAATGACCTAGCCAAAGCTGGCCCGTCAAGGGAGTTTTGCCATCAGGCTGGAACACCTGAATCCCCGTCGTGCTCCTACAAAGTACAATGAGTACACAACACTGAGCAACGATGGGTGACCGTGCACATACCACTTCACTGTCTGGATCTCGCCGACCGTCCACACATCGCCACTCCTGGGCGAGATGATGGGAGGCGGTGCCGTCTGCGCGCTAACGAGCGCGACGCGGCACAGACCGACGGCGAAGAAGGAGACCCAAGCACGAGCAGCAAACATTTGCTTTGAATTCGACTTGCAGCGCGGTCCGTGAGGAGTCGTCCTGGTCAGTAAAGGGAGCAGAGGGAAGAAAGGCGGGGCGTGGAGGCGCAGGGCACGACGACTGGCGTTCCGCCACCAGGGCTGTCTTATATCTAGACGATATAGCCGAGTGGTAGCGTCGGCGCCGATCAAGCAGTGCGCTCTCCCATCAGACATGCATGGCGGCGATGGCGCGACTGCTTTGCAAATCCGCGCGGGAAGCCTCCTTGTTCTTCTGTAATCCCGCCGATCTGCGAGTGGCGGAGCGCACAAGTTCGTCACTGTTGGTGGGACGCGCGGTATCCGGTGAAACAAAGTGGCATGCGTCCACGACTAATTCCTACGGCCGCTGTAACCTCCGCCCAAGTCGGACCTTCGTACCTACTGACAGATGGATTCGGGCTTGTCCCGACCATCAAGTATAGTCAGCAGTGGCATTGGCAATCCGCGTAGTGGTAGCGAACAACGTCTCGCAGAAAGTAGCCTAGAGCATACAACGCGGCCCGTCAACGCAAATGAGAATGAAGCTTGACGTACGGATACTAGACTAACGTACATTCGCAAACTAGACGGCGCGGTCGATATGGGTGCCTAGTCATGTTACGACATTCCGTTTGCACATCACCGCTGCATGGCGGTACGTAGCACAAATCCCTCCGTATTGCTATCCGCGAGTCTTCTAAGTGCAAGCGGTGCAGCAACGTTATCGTGGATTGTGATCTGTCTGGGGCGTAGTGGCAGTATCAGACGGTGCCACCGAAACTTGCAAGGTTGATTAGAGCTAGTATGCTCACCTGCACAAACCCATGCGCATGCAGTACCGACACTGGCCGGACGCGGAGGCTTTTGTGAAATCCCTGTGAACGCCATACGTCCAGAGTGATTACCTAGAGAAGCCAAGCTCATACTTGAGGTGAACTTCGAGTGTTGAACCAAAGAGGCTTCGCCCTTGATCTTACACATCGCGATTACCGAGAAAACATGCTATTATAACGTTCGCGCCGAAGAAAGGCTAAGCTGCGAAGTTCTATGTTAGCCTGATGCCTGGGATCACGAAGCCTGAGTTTGGACTCACCGGAATGGGATGTTATGCGATATGTCCGAGTTGTATGTATGTATGTCCTAAGTCCCATGGTTGGAAGTCCACGAATGCCAATCCGTCGTCAAGTCTAACTATAGTTCTAACAAGGAGGGGAGTGGCAAAAGTCTACCCAGATCGTCTCTGCAAGTTCGTAGGTTCCATATTACGCGCTCAGTCGCGCTCCGTAGCGTATCGAGGGAGAAGAGTCGAAGGAGCGTGGTCAGATGTAAAGTACGCACGATGGTAGCGCCAATACGAGGGGTAGTAGAATAGCGATGGTCGAAAGAGTATGCCTACAAAACCCAAAGTCCAAATGATGAGCGGCCGAGGATACGGAAGAGCCGGCACTCCGCGATTGCAATGTAGGGGATGGCACGGTTGATGAAGACGCCGTTGCATTTGGCACCTGTGTCACCGATGACAAGGAAGTTGCAGTAGCGTTGGTATCGGCGATGAACGACTGTGCCAGGGGTGTTGGTGACGGAAAAGAAACGGTTGATGCGATGGGCGGCGCTGTGGTGACCAGGAGCGTACGAGGGGGCACGCCTGTTCCTGAGGGATCATCAGGGTTGAAGATGGTTATGGTCCCACTGCAGCTCGAACGATCGTCGTGCGCGTTCACTGTGGTGATTAGCGTCAGAACTGTCCGAATCTACTGCGAGGGGCGAACATATTTGTGCTCACAAAAGATAGAGTAATCGTTCCTTGTGGGAACCGAAGGAACGATAATGTTTGCCATCTTGTCGGTGATGGGGATCCAGTCCGTCAAGGGCTCATCTGCAATGCGTAGGAGCACCCATATTGTGAACATTGGTTTGTACGCCAGGGTTCAACTCGATCGTGTCTTACGTCTGAGGAGCGCAGGTTCATTGGAATCACTCCAGTAAGCTAAGAGCAACAGAGCAAGTACAGGCTTCCCCGAAGAGTTGGTCGTCGGGATACCGTCCACGCTCCTGCACAACAGGCGATGATCAGCTCATAGTATGCTATAGGACTAGTGGCGGCTCACCATTGTACCGTATGCAGCTCTCCGACGTGCCATACGTCATCCTGCCTCGGAATAAGGATTGGCGGGTTCGGGTTGTAAGAGGGGTAAGACCCGCCCCACGCGACGACGAACAGCAACACGAGGGCCATGACGGCCCCCACGATGGAAACCACCTTGACGGAAAGCTTGGCAAGCCGCGGTGACAGGAAGTTGAGCTTCATCTCCTGCGGGCAGATGGTGGGGGCAAAGTAGCCCAGCACGAGGGACGCCCGGCCTGTAAACGCTAGACATTAACGCGAACACTAGGGAGCCCGCCAGCCGGGCTCATTGAGGTGGCCGTCTCGAGACTGATCGCTGTTGACTGGCGACTGTGTTGGGCTTCTGGCGAGGTGGAGCTGCAGGTTTTTCGTACCGGGAATGGCGGGGTGCTTGTTTTAGCGATTTAGCACGCGTGCAAGCGGTTGCGGCTTCTCGTCCCGAGCGTGCAGTGACGAGCATCGGAGGTCGATGGTAGACAGAAGTAGCACCGCCACTCATACATGCCGTCGCGTATACTGCCCGGAGCGATTCCGCTGCGCAGTTTGTGCAGGCGAACATTACGAAGCCTCCTCACCTTTCCCCCGAAATCAGTGAAGCCCATAGTAGGATTCTTAGGTTACTGAGAAGGCTATTTGCAAGCTATCAGTACACACTTCGATACGCGTAGTTGGTACACCTGGTTTCCAATGCTTCCTCCGTGATTACCATCCTTTCCATCGTCATCCTATCCGTTGTTCGATTGTCGGGAGCAGCTTAGAATGCTGCTTGTGCCGCCTCTCTCTCCGCCAGGCTGCCTCTCGGCGCCCACGCTCGTATATGTTCATGTCCGCACCCATGCCCATGCGTACCGTCCTCGTCTTCCGGCTCTCCCCATGCGCCGGCTCCAGGTGTCTCGATGAGGAGTCGGTCGCCCTTCCCCATAAACACCGTCGCTTTGCCTCCGATGTTGATCTTGCGTGGCTTGAGGGGCGCATCTGGGTCCTCAGGCATGTCTCCATCGGATTTGCGGGGCTGCTTGACCCAGGTGTTGCGACCAAGCGCACCGGGCTCACCGCCCTCCATGCCATAGGGTTGTCTCGTGCGCCGCTACAAGACCAGTGAGACATTGCCCAAGTAACGATATCGCCCATACATACCTCAGACAAGATCGAGACCTGGATTGGTTCAAGGAACTCGAGCTCGCGGACGACACCATCTCCTCCACGCCATTTGCCCTTGCCGCCCGAGCCCTCTCGGATACCGAACTGGTGAACAATCACTGGATACCGACGTTCGAGTATCTCGACATCACCAATGCGGGTGTTGGTGATATGCGTGTGGACGCCAGAGGTTCCGTGCCAGCCAGGTCCCGCACCAGAGCCTCCTGCGATAGTCTGAGGACGGATAGATTCTATGAGTGCAGCAGGTTACTGCCGTGGGGCAGAGCGCATACCTCGTAGTAACCCCATCCAGTGATGTTGTTGCCGTCCTTGTCCTTGCCTCCTGCGCCAAAGGTGAGGTTGCTGCAGGGTGTATAAGCTATTGGGCCGCGGGTCTCCCAAATGAATCAACAAACTTGGTACAACCCTGGCTTGCGGCACACGCATGGAACGCCTTCAGGACGACGTCCACAATACGCTGAGACGTGAGCACATTTCCACCGCATACAGCAGCCGTCTTGGATGGAGAGAGCAATGAACCCTCCGGAATCTTCACTGAAGCATCTTGTCAGCAGTGTTCTCAGTGCAAGGGAGGCGTATGTGACGTACCCGTGATAGGTACGAGGCATCCAGCGTTGAGCGGGATGTCCATGTCCAGCATGGCGCGCATACAGTAAATAACGGCTGAGTGCACCACAGAAATAGGCGAATTGAGATTGCCCCTGATCTCGCAACCTGTGCCTTCAAAGTCGAGCGTGGCGGAGCCGTCCTTTTCGTTGATGTCTACCCTCAAATGTATCTGTGAAACTATCAGAATATGTCGAAGCGTGTCAGAGCGGGATACAACTCACGGGAGAGCCATCGTCGAGATAGTCGACGGCCTCGAGGACGTTCGTACCCGCACGCTTTGCTACGTCTCGGAGTAGGTTGCGGACGGATGACTCCGCATTGGCGCGAATGTGGTACATGTACTCCTGGACTGTCTCAAGTCCGTAGTCGTCGACAACTTAGTTTGATGGTCACGTTAGCACATTCGTATTCACTGATAATGGCGTACGTACTCTGTTGGATGAGCTGGATACCCTTGTGATTCGCGGCGATTTGCTAAAGGGTGTAATCCTTAACCAAGCGCCATGTAAAGTCAGGTCGGGAAACGCACCGCCTTGAGGTCACTCTCGACATCCCTCAGATTGCGGCATCCTGAGCTACCGGGGTACTGAGCAGGCTTCGTGACCATATAGTCCACGAGGCCGTCGTGGTCGAACACGCCGTCGTTGACAATCTTGAAACTGAGGATGTGCGCGCCTTCCTCGAAGATCGTCGTTGAAGTCGGAGGCATGGATCCGGGGAGTATTCCACCGATATCTGCATGATGTCCGCGCGACGCAGTGAAGAATATGACCTTCTCCGCTTTGGCGTCAAAGACTGGGGAGATGATGGTGATGTCAGGCAAATGCCTGCAAGGAGTTATACTGATGAGCGGGGAATAGGATATATGAAGAGGACGAGACGTACGAGCCACCTGCACGTGGGGAGTTGGTCATGAAGACATCTCCGGGCTTCAGAGTCTTTCCATGTAGTTGCATCTGGTATTTTACCGCACTGCCCGCGGTCAGTCGCAATGCATGTATCATGCGGCTAGGTAGTGAACTCACAAGCTCATGGAGCCCAGATGGATTGGGATGAACGGCGCATTCGCGACGAGATCTCCATCCGGCGCAAACAGTGCGCACGAGAAGTCAAGTCGCTCCTTTATGTTCGTGCTAATCGCGGTCTGTTGCAAGGAGCGACCCATGGCCTCCGCGACGCTCATGAAGCGGTTCGCGAAGAGGGTGAGGAGGATAGGATCCGGCGGGTTGTACTTGGGCTGTTCCGCCATCTTGTCTGACCGTGACTAGTGTGGTGCTTGGTGGTTGAAGTAAGAGCTGCCCTCACTCTCGATTGCAAGGCAATGCCAGTGAGAGACGGGTCGTAGGAGATGCTATCGTGACTCTGGCAAGCCGATATGACGGGCGTTTCGGAGATGATCCCGTGTGTGCACCTTTCACCAAGACTTCCAGCTGACGCGACTCTCATGCATCTCGTTGAGTAGCCTCTCTCTTGATACCAGGGCCTCAGAAATCGACATTCTGGTGCTTGGGTTGCATACCGGAGAGAGAGCACACGTCTGAAGGGGACTGAATGGTGGAGGTCACATGAAGAGAGTTGGAGGTAGAAGAGATGAGACGCGCGGCGGTTCAATTCGTTGTCTCTACCACCATCACCGCTGCTGGCGACAACGACAGCTGCGATGGGAGATTCTGCAACGCTGACATCTGTGCTCGAGTCTCAAGCATCGCTTGTGCAGGAGGCAGCTCTTGCGCTACCCCACCAATTCTCGCAATGTACCTACTCCCTTGGGCATATCCGTCAAGCTGTCTACCTCTGTCTTACCTGCGCTCGCGCTTCTCCTTCGTCATCTCCTCGCGGGATCTGTTCGGCGTGCTCTATTGCATGCCATACCGACCATGAACAGCTTGAGCTCTTTCCAAAGCGCGGATTCCGTTGTGACTGCCCTACGCGCGCGCTTGCGCATTCCTGCACTCTGCACACTACGCTCGAGGAGCCTAATGAGGGCAATGTGTATGGAAGGAACTTCGAATCCGTCTTCTGTCGGTGCAGAAGGCCTTATGACGCGGAGAAGGAGCAGGAAACCATGATACAATGTCTTGCCTGTGAGGTGCGCCCGGCCGTGCTCGGTGGAACACATGCTCACTCTGTCTGATCAACATAGGATTGGTTTCATGAGTCATGTCTGAATCTTCGCGAACGGCCTCCTTCGAGAGAGCCCACCCCCGCAGCGGAACCCGCAGGCGATGATGGGGCGTCCAACGCGTCGTCGTCGGGGCTACCTCCTCCGCTCATCCGCGCGGACGACTACGATGCACTCGTATGCAGCGAGTGCGTGCGCAAAATCGACGCGCTTCGGCGAATTGCAGGTACATCTGGAGCGCTTATGGTCGTTCGTGCCTCTGAGGACGAATCGTGGCGCGTCATTGGCAAGGAGTCAGACGAGCCGAAGGAAGTTAGCATTGACGTGGTAGGTGAAGGAGATAAAAACGAGAACGATGTGGCTGCTGCCCCAGATTCGCGTGTCACTGGGGGAAAGCGTGAGCGTTCGCCGGTTGGAGGGCAGGAACCTGAAGCGAAGAGGGCGCGAGTATCACCTGAACCAGGGCCTCCGTCAGAATGTCTGGCACCGCCGCAAGATCCTCGCATTGCCAAACTATTGTCTACGTTGGACTCTGGCGTCCCGCACAACGAGGGAGCGAACGGCGATTCCCAGAATGCGGTGAAGTACCTTGGGGCAGGGGATGTCTTCCTCACGGAAGGCTGGAGAGATAGGTGGTGTCATTGTAAAGACGTACGTTTTATAAGCTGCACCCTTTACGTCGCACAGAAAGTAACAGAAAAACAGTGTCTACCCTCTCTCCAGACGCGTCCGTACTTGCTTGAGGAAGAGGAGACATACGAACCACCTGAAGACCCGGACTCCGGTATGCCATCCTAAACCCTTCTCCGTATGTAGGGCGGCTAACCCATTTCGATTTGAAGGACTGTCGCTCGAGGAACTAGGGATGCGTGCCCTTCAACGGCTTCCCCGGGAGAAAGCGATCAATGGGATCATGGCATTCAACGCAATGAGGTGCGCTGCCTATTATCGCGGAATGTCCGACATACGGCTTACTCATGGTCTTACCACTCAGGGACGACCTCATGAAGCATCTCCGCCCATTCGCTGAGGGAGGACGGGAAGTTACGGAGGCGGATATCAGGGCCTTCTTCGACGCTCGCATCCAAGACATTCAATCCAAACGCCGGTAGACCCTCGACGATCGCGTTCGCTCATGTACCCGTGCCGCGCCTCTGTACTCTAGGCTGTTGTTGCAACATATTCGCATCCTCCCGTCCTTCCGTCAGACCATGCCGATGACGGCCGCAATGCATCAGGAAGTCTTGCTGCTTTCAACATCTGGTGCGATCTATTTACGAGATGCTCTCGGAACGAACGGTACGACGGGCCTGCAGATTGAACGTCCTCTCAACTGTCTCTCTCCATGTGTGCCTTGTCGCTGTGTGCAAGCGTGTCCAAGCGGTCAAGACCCACCTCGAGACACGATGGCGGATTGTCGGGCGATGGCGAGGGCTCGAACGAGGGGCACGCAAGACATGGTCTGCGGCGCGAAGGAGGCCCGAGCGCGCGAAAGTGGCGAAACACGCGGAAGTCACGGGACCGGCGCAGGCACGTGACGGGACTTGTTGATCGTGAATAGGTGCAGGGTTCAGTTGCAGCCACGGCCAGTCGCATCTTGTCCCCCCAACTCCTACCATCCCCTCCCTTTCMGYCCYCTGCCCCCGCTCRTCGTCCGAAATGCCCCGCAAAGCTCCGCCCCCCGCAGACGCACCTGAGCCCCGCCGCTCTTCCCGTATCAAGGAGCAGCCGAAGCCAGAGCCTGCCCCGAAGAAGGCCCCTGCGAAGCCACGAGCCAAGAAGGTCAAGGAGCCCGCCGCCGAAGGCGAGGAGAAACCCAAGTCCACCAAGGGCCGCAAGCGTACGGCCACAGAGAAAGATGCCGAAGATGGCGCGCCCGCCGCGAATGGCGAAGAGCCCCCTGCGAAGAAGGTACGCGATACCCGTTCCCCTACCAGACTTCGTGGTTAATCCTATTCGGGTAGGCGAAGCCTGCATCCAAGGCAGGGAGTAAGCCAGCTAGCAAGGCTGCTGGTGCTGCATCTAAGCCTGCATCTAAGGCGTCCCGTGCTGGTTCTGCAAAGCCCGCATCCCGTGCGGCTAGTGCCAAACCCGCATCCAAGGCGTCGGCGAAGCCGCCATCATCTGCGGGTAAGAAGCCTGCCTCTCGCGCTGGGTCAAAGAAGCCCGCATCCAAGGTACCTCGTCCTGCCATACCCATGGACGACATCGGAATGCTTATCAACACTGCCTGTAGGTTGGTGCCGCCGACAAGGAAAAGGACGCTGCTCCTGCACCAGAGACCATTGCCGAGGAGCCTGAGGCCGAAGCCGCAGCTGAAGCTGACTCCAAGAATCAACAAGAAGAGGAAGCAGCAAAGGCGTGATAGTAGCGGTCAGTTCTGTGCGCTCGTTACTTCATGTCGGCGCCCGCTCATATGACGTGGCCCGAACTAGGACATGAACGATTGCCTTCGGGCGAATTATGCCATCCTCTCCACATCTCGTCTCTTTGCTGTCGTTGCCTCGCTTTTTATCTCTTTTATTTAACCTCACACTCCAGATGGAAGTCCTCCTCCATCCCAGATCCCGCTTTGATCCCCTCCGATCTTCCTGTCTGGAGTTCTGCGGACTCTTCTCGCCTTCGTGCTCCTAGGCTCAGTTGGCGCGTGTAACGCTTGTACATACCTCTTCGTGCGCCTTGTATCCTTGTATCTCGGCTTCTCACTGTTCTTTCTGCGCGTCGTGCTATTGTCGAATGCTGCTGCCTATCCTAGGTACTATCGCTCGGCTTGTCTACTCGTACTGGCGCTGTTAGATTACTAGTGTTGTTTTGGTTCCCTGTGTGTATGAATGGAGAGTTTTCGCAGTCACTTCCATCCATCTCAGTATGACCGGGCCCCTGTAGTTAGACTTGACGGCCTTCTAGCGGTGTAAGTAAAGCCGTACCACTGTATTCAGCTCTCTGCGTGCACGTCACTGCGGATCTTTAATTTCTTCGTCTCTCAGATTCGGAATCCAAGTTCATTGGGTATGAAGTCATGTCTACGTACAAGTGCAAGTCCATGAGAGGGTATTGATACAACATACCGGGTACTACAGAAAACATCGAGATTCGATCTACATGCTATGACAACAGGAGCAAAGCGACAATCGTGATGTCTGGAGAGCAGCGATTTCGAGCACTTTCAAACATATCACCAATTGTTCAGAAGCGTCTGTGCAACCTCCTGGAAAACGACATCCCGTCAACTATTGATCAAGGGCACAGCTGAACACGAGGTGACGTACCTTCAAGCGACCCATGTTATGCGCCAGGGCAACGTTCACGATCGTCCTCAACTTTCTCCGCACCTCCGCCTTGTTGATCGTGAGCTTGTAGTTGCCGGAGCACGCGCAGTGCTTCGACACATTGTCCGAGCGGACCTGCCCGCATCGCGAGCACCGCAAGTCCTGCTGCGTGAACCGCCGCTCGTAATCGCCGACGATGCGCATGAGGGCGAACTCGATGCCAGCGCGGTCGTACTCCCCTCCACAGCGTGCACAGACCCACCGTGCACCANGCAGCCGGGTCGCGAGGGGAGGGTAACAGTGCAGGATCCCGGCAGAAGTCGAAGTCCTTCATCCCATCGCAGTGTCGACACGGTACCCCYGACAGCTTGAGAGGCTCGCAGGGGTTCTGGAACGCCGCCTCAGACGCAAACTCGCGGACGCCGACAAGATCGAGCAAGTTGCGCTTCAAGAGGCCGACCTCAAGAGTGTGCTCCTTTGCGAGAGTGAACACCGCGCAGCTGAACTTCACAAATTCGAGGGAAGGGTTGGTGAGGTGGAGATGTGATCCCGGGAGAAGAGGGAAGTCCCACTGCGCGAGCGCGCTAGGATCCTCGCTCGTGTGAGCGTCTCGGTACCGGTCCTGGATCGCGCCCAGCATGCGCAACATCCGCCGCGTGAGTTTCCGCGAGATGAAGTCGCGACAGGCGGAGATCTCGTCGGCCTTCGTCGCGTCGGGCTGCGTCGCATCAGGAGCGCCATTTTGTAGTGCACGCAGAGGAACGCGGGCCACGCCCCTGCTTTTCTGTGTCGTTCGGAAGAATTCGACGAGGAAGTAGCGGACGACAGCGCGGAAGTCGGATTGAATGGCCGTGGGCAGGAAGGCTTGGATGTTCCACCGCATCTCAATCGCGAGCTCTTCGGGAGGTTCGATCGCAAGCGGATCCTCGCATACAACYGCACCATAGTTCGCCTCGTCCATGAAGACGAGGAAGTCGTAGAAGCGCTCYGTATGCAAGTAGACATGCTGGAAGAGTTCGTGGGAGGTGACCGCYGTGGTGATGTAGGTCGCGTACGCATGCGCAGTYCCAGGCGGCTTGGATGTTACGAGAAGGATCCGACTGAGATCGGCATAGACAACATGAGACCCGAGACGCTTGAACTCGGCAAGCATCTGGATRAACGTCTTGCGCATRAGGCCGTGGATGAAGCGATGCATGCTSGTGTCGTACATGTGGGAGGCAGTCGAACTGATCCACCGCCAGAAATGGTCAATTGCGATGGTGGCTGGGCTCTCGAAGTTCCCTTGRATYTTGTCTAGCATCCACGTCTTCACCAGYGATTTGAGRATACTGAACGCYARTGGRGAGACGTTAGACTCCCCGAGCGTSAGGTCTTGCATGGCRTCGCCCTTGGAGTAYTCGTCCAGTGTCCGCGAGGCGTCGAACGCSGTCGCCCCTCCGCTTCCCTCGAGTTCGTTGACRATGACAGAGTGCAGCACAGCATCTACCGCGAGGTTGCGGACCGTGACCTCGAGRCARACATTAGAATAGCAGCCTGGTGACACGAACTCRGTCTTCGCCAACTCCTCCTGTGGYCGGTTATCTTCTTCGATGCCTCCGAGATCGGGGCGGTCTCCAGGAGACCACCACAGAACGACGTCTTGGCTTGTCAGCCTTCGAGCRAACTCGATRTCCGCAAGGAGCAAGGGCTGATCGCCTTCTATGTGACCAACCGGGACATCGTAGTACTCGGCCAACGCAATCGTACGATCCAGCCATGGCCCGAGAGACAAGTATCGGCTGATCAGCTTCTGCGCAACGCTAGTCTGCCAGGGGAAGACATCCAGGGAGTGCGGWGATTTGGCCTTCGACATCGATAGTACAGGGAACTTSGAGAGTTTCGGCGTATGCATGTCGAAATAACTCTGCTCCTTGGAAGAGGAAACGACGACAATGAAGGAGCGGTTCTCAACGAGGCCAAGCTCCCGCGAGATCGCCTTCAGCGCGGTSGCATCGTTGCTATGGTACGTCGAGTTGAATTCGAGGTCGTCAGGGTAGTTGTAGGAGATACTGGAGTTGRCAGAATGMTCGTCTTTGCCGAGAAGTTCTGCGTAAAGCTCGCTGAGGCGTGGGATAGGCTGACGACGAGTGGCGGGGTCYACGACGTGCAGCTTGACCGTTTCTCCGGGAATGAACAATGCGAAGACGTGTACGGGTGCATTGTTCGAGCASGCGTGGTAGAGGAATATGTACTTCCCAGCACGRCCTTCATCGAGGTACTTCCGTTTGGTCAGGGAAGATGAGGCTCGACCCAATTGACTGAGATCGAAACCAATGGTTTCTGCACGACTCAACGTGATCGTCTTGTCCTCGTTACAACATGTCTTGCCCAAGCGTAGGATGGAACGCATGACAAGTGGCAGCTGGAGCCGACGTCAGSGAAGTCTCTCCAAAGAGYAGATCGACTCACCTGTAGTTCGTACACCCCATCGACGTTGGGATCGTTCGTGATATCAATGAAGTGTTCATGACCTTCAACGTACAGGTCTTCTCGCACGGTRAGCTTGTACAGATTTACGCAAGGYCGATCCCGAGGCAGGCTGCGGACAACCTTCTCGCACTGGTACAGATCGTGGTTGAAYTGGTCGTTCTTTGGYGTTGTGCGCAGATGGATATAGAACTCGCGAGGAATCCGGAGGGGCACTGAGAACAAAGTTCCATCSACCGATAGCCACARCGTGAAACGCCCAGGGGTCCTGTTGGGCCGTATCTGCACRACGTCCCAGTGTGTGCTCTGTCTCGTCCGYACGCCTCGGAACATGGCCGGCATGGTCAGTTCCCCTGAGGTGTCGCCTCGTCTGAGCTTCCAACGACGCTTCATGACCTTCAGCCACCCGGGGTAGTCCTTGTGGACGTTGGGGAGAGGTTCTGCCAATATCCTTTCCTCCGCGCTTTCCTCTGGAGTCTGCTCGCGACGCGCAGGTTTGCGGTTTACAACAGCGATCCGTGGGCGTTGCGTGGGTTGCGACAATCCGTCTTCGATATCCATGCTATCGCCCTGTGAAGCACGGTTTTGCGCCGGGGCGCGCTTGAAGAAGTCGGTAACCTTATGCTGGTGGAACTTGTCCTCCAACGCCGCGACTCTGCGGTGAAGCCAGTCGGGATGACGAATTCGTGGAACGGGGTTAGCGACTTTCTGCATCGCCGCGGGGATGGTAATGAGCTTCTGAATGACTGAGCCCAAACGCTCGATGTAGTAATCCCAGTCGAGGATCGAGCGTAGGTCGAAGTCCGTCAGACTGTTGTCCTTCAGCCACTTCCGCAGGTACGTCTTCTTGACGCTCTCCTCAGCTGAGAAGATTGCAACAGGGACGGCGCGGTCCGTGACAGGCGCACCCATCGGTTTCGCAGAGATGATGAACTTGCAGGCCAGGCCCTTGTCCTTCACCATCTGGTCTCCCAAGAACTCCGCCAATCGTCGTGCGGTACTGATAGACGTCGACTTCTGCCCGGCGTACTCGGCGAGGGTCTTAGACATACTGCGGTTCTCCGCAATGAGTTCGACCAGCTCCTCGTCTGCGAGGTCGAMCGCTCGRCTGAAGAGCACGTCAAGCCAGTGATCCGCRATCTGAGCGACAGCGGCGTAACACTCCTCCAGGGTAGTACCAAGCAAGAACTTCTCGAAAATCTGCGATTGGAARATYTTGATGAGTTGCAGCTCACCACGCCGCTTGACTTCGAAGCCCTTCAGCTCGGCAAGCGATCCATCGTCGTTGAAGACCGCGTATCGCTTCTTCAAGAGCTTGTCCTCTTCCTTGGACGAAGGGAGGATCATAGCCTTGTAGGGGCCATCGAGCTCGAAGAAGATAGAGTTCTCGCTGTGCACGACGTACTCGCCGGTCTCCGGATCGAGGTCATGGTACTGGTGGTTGGTGAACTTCGCGTGGACGAGGTGGTTCAGCATCGTGCAGGGGTAAGAGAATGCGATTGCCTTCCCGTTGGCGAGCTTAAACTTGAAGTTCTCGGGGAAGATACCGGGGAGCATGCACCAGATACCGTCCGTGTCCAACTCGAGGGGGCGGCCAATCTGTTCGACGAGCTGGCGAGCCATCTGAATGATTGTCGCACCCGTCAAGCAGGTGATTCCCGCCATCTCCATCGAATGCCAGCGGGCACCCTTGCGCATGACGTATCCGTAGAAGGAGTTCARGATACACTTGTGAGCGAGTTGCAGGGAGTCGTAGAGCACGATCATCTTCTTCGCCTCGTCCACYTCCGCGATCGAACGGTGCTCCGCAACGACAGTATCCAGGTTCTTCTTCCACGTCTTGTGCAAGCCCTTGTACTCGTATCGACGGTCACGGAAGCGACGCACCGTGTCAACGTAGAAGGGGTTCTCCCGCTGGCAGACGATAGCCTCCCGATTCTCGATCTTCGTGTCTTTGATCTTCTTGTACACTCGTCGAGAGTAGTCGCCTAACCGCTTGTGCAAGAGAGCAGTCTGCTCAGCCTCGGAGAGGTCGACAAACTTCCGAGGTGGACCATTGGGCTTCTTCGGCGGGAACGTCTCTTGATTGAGCGCATGCTTGATCATGTTGAACTCGTCCCGCCGRGCAGGGAAGAATTCACCACGCCAAGCCCACGTCAGTCGGCGATCACARGTCTTSCCGGGACGATTGAAGTCGCAGACAGCGCACGTCGCTTCGTCCACGATGGAATCGGGTTGTAGCCGGTTGGACAACATGATGTTGGGATACATAGCTGCGACGTCCAAGTGGTAGATAAGTGGGTGATCCGTCCGCTGAGGATTGTCTCGCATCTCCTCAAGTTTGGCCTGGATCTGCGCCTTGACCTCCTCGTAGTTCGTAACAGCCTCAAGCGAAGACTTGGACTCCTCGACGATGCAGAATGTAAGCGCCGCGTCCAGTTCGTCAATGAGCTACAGATATGATAGGTGAGGGACCGTACAACTCGACTGAACGAAACGCTGTACCTGCTGAGCTGCGGACGGTTCGATTTTGAAATGGGTAGGAATATCACTGCGAAACACCCCAGCTTCAAGTGCCTCGACGTGACCTCCGACGTAGGTTTCCGAAGCGAGCAGATGTCCCTCGTACATGTTCCCATGCGACTCTTCGTGCCTGTTAGGCATTATGATGTTGCCTCTGAACGCTTCCACCTATGGTTGCTCAATGGAATACACAAGACGAAGAAATCTAGTGGGCGCACCATAAGCAGCGTCTCACACAGCGTGCCAGTGCCCTTTCGCAAGACCTCATCTGGGTTGAGAGGAATGATGTTGCACAACGAGAAAATGAATGGATGGACATATTTCATGTAGAGATAGTAAGTCGCGACAGCATCGGAGACGGAGTACTGCGCTAGTATCTGTGGTTGCTCCACAGCGTATCTATGGTCATGTCAGTTCATTGCCACACGTATCGAGCAAAGGACTTACGGTGTCATCAGCTCTGGATCGAGTTCTATGGGGTCATAGCCTAGCTTGGCGGTGGTGACGGCCTTCAAGCCCTGACTGCCTTGAGGCAGGTAGGAGTCTCGCTTGACCCAACGGAAGCAATCCATGTGGACGCAAGTTCGACTCTTGAATTCCTCCTCAGAGTCCTTTGCGAACCCTGATTCCAGGAACATGTCGATGCCGTGCACCTTCGCGCGGGCACAGAGGAAAGGGAAATCGAAGAAGTCTCCGTTGAACGTCGCCATGACTGTCGGCTTCACGTCTTGGATATGTGAGAACCACCGACGGATGGTGGCAGCCTGTCAAGAGGTTAGATAGCTGCATCTGTTACTATTGCCATTGATCGCCCACCTCGTCGGGCTCGTTGAAGACAGTAAACGGCCCTTCGTACCCCTCCTTGGGCGTATACTCGAAGTCCTCTATATCTTCACTGACGATGTCCCGGTTGGTGATGAGATACCCCTGCCCGTCCACCATGTACGAAATCATCATGACCTGGTCGATTGCCTGGTCGGGGAATTTGAGGGGCGCCTTCGTCGTTTCGATATCGAACGCCATCACGACGGGGTCCGCACGCTTCACGCGCTCGGTGAGCTGCTTGAATGCGGGCTGACCCGCGGCAAACGAGATGGAATACCACAGACCGACGCGAAGCTCGTTGTCCATGGCTACACGGAGATAGTACGGCACGTCGTACTCCCGAATGTCGATAATACCTTCGCGGGGATCCTTGTCGCGGCCACCTGTTCGGCGAGAGGATCCAGCACTCTCGTCGGCGTCAGCAGCCCATTCGCCCTCCAACTCGATATTCGTCGTGGCTGCAGCAGCGGCATTGACTACTTCAGCGTAAGCGTCCACGGCGTCGAGCTTGGCACTGTTAGCAAGTGCGAGAGGCATAATATCTCTCCGTACGGTCAGGAGATCTGAGACGTTGCGGAAGTGGAGTTGGAGATAGAGTCGACGGTGACCCATTAGATGGTTAGGCATCTTCAAGTCTTCCTTCCGAAGGCGGGTTATACGACAAATGACACCTTCATACCGCTTCATGAGCCATTCCTCGATGGTGGTCTCCATCCCAGCCTGACGGGCGCAAGTATCAGGGTTATGTATGATACACGCGAACTAGCAGTTTCACCCGAAGTGACGCACCTTGCACGCGATGTAAAAGTATGGCTCGTAGTGCATCGTACATTTGAACATGCCACCATCATCTTGAATGAAATAGAAGTCGACAGCTGCCTTCCCTCCAGGCCAGTCAGGGTCTTTCATCAAGGTCTACTGAACAGTCAGAAGCAGCATAGATATCGCCGGCACGTAAAGCTCGTACCGGATGCATGTTAATTAGCCACCCTTCGCGGGGAGGTCCCTCCTGTATACGGACGAAGCCCAGCTTCTCATCAACCTCATCGTTGGTCTTGACCTGCTCGAAGCGTTCCGCGAGCTGATTTCCCTCCTCGTCGCGTTGTGGCGCCGCGTCACTTGCTAGTACATTTCCACGTCCGCGTCCGCGTCCCCTGCCGCCGCGAAAGGAATTGTTGCCTCTGTATCCAAAGCGAGAGCCCCCTCGCCCTCCACGTTTAAAAGACCCAGAAGAGCCTCTAGCCATAGTGAGGGAAGGCAGAGGCAGAGAATTAGAGGGGAGACCAGGAATGGGCGGTATAAAGCCCGTCTCCTGCACGCGGCGAGAGCTGCTAAACGTGACATGTCGCGTCTCAATGTGACTGACGCCAACAGTCACGAAGGGTCACGCTTGCTCTCGCAACTTAAGCCGGGGGCCGCTGCTACCAGCTTGAGTTTCTCTTCTTGCGGCAGCCGGCTGGCCCGAGCAATCTCGACGAGGTTCCGCACAAGCCCACGCGTTGCAAATTTGCAATGATATATATATACCAAGACGTTTATATAGCACCACGCTGCGTTATAAGTACAGATCTACTCGACTCACTGCGTACTAATCCACACATCGAACTGGCGGCGCTGCCTGATCCACTTAGGCTGTTCCGAACATTGTAATACCGTGTCCTTTACACACGAACTGTCTTGTAGGATATACCCAACGGCCTCTGTTCTATAACAGAATAGCGACGTTTTGGGTGTTCAGTCGAAGCAGGAGCCTCCGTCAACCAGGTACTATCATATCATTGAGTCAGTTTATCTGTCGCTCACTCATGTACGAAGCTAGAACTCACAGATTGCCCTGAGTTTCGAAGAGCGTATGTAAGTCAAACTTTGACCAGTCGTATCACACCGTTCCAGCCACTCACCCGTGATGTAAGCCGCATTGTCCGATACGAAAAACGACACGAGGTTCGCAATATCCTCAGGCTGAGCGAGGCGCTTCAGGGCGCTGTTGCTGCTGAACTGGGAACCAGAGTTTTATTAACGCCATGCAACCATCGTTCACGGCATCGTGAAACAGGCAGGGTGGATGGCTCACCATCTCCATATACGTCCCCTGGGGCTGCCCGTTCTTCCCGGCGAAGTACTCGTCGACGCCTCGCACTATTACCATGATCATCATCTCAGCGGTCTACTCCTCGCGCGCAACCACATCCGATCATCGTACTCACGCAGAGAGGTCTCGCAGGCTCCTGGCGCATACGCGTTCACGGTGATGCCATATGGACCATAGTCGAGGGCGGCGGATTGAACGATGCCGCGCACCGCAAACTTGGATGCACTGTAGAGCGCATGCTCAGGGAACCCTACACAACCTTGTTCAGCTCGTCCTTGGTTTGATTAGTCCTGCAGCGCACCTCGTTTCCCAGCGATGGACGCTGCGCCCACTAGACGTCCACCGCCGCCTTGCTTGATCATCTGCAATGCGGCATACTTGAAGCTATAGAAAGTTCCCTTCACGTTGATATCCAGAAGTTTGTCAGCTTGTTCAGTGGTCGCTGTGGCTATATGAGAGACGATACAGCGATCAAAAGGATACGAAGCATACTCTCGTGTAGAGTGCGGTTGATACAGATCCCTGCATTGGCAATCATCTGCGCCCATAATGTGAGATTCGTGAACCTGGAGTTAGAATGACGGATCATACCGCATATACGCTTCCGAGCTCTTCTACAACGGTGTCGACAAGTCTCTTGACGTCCTCTTCCTTAGAGACGTCGCCATACACGTTGACAACACGGACGCCATGGGCCTTCCGGATGTCGTCCGCGACGACTTCCAACCTCTCCTGAGCCCTAGGAAGGTCAAACAGCCCGAGATCATACCCATCCTTGGCTAAGCGAACAGCGGTGGCCTTCCCGATGCCTTCTGCTGCACCGGTAATGATAGCAACACGCTTGCCAGTGGAATCTGTCGAGCTCATGAAGGACGATGGGCGTATGGGGGTTGATGGTTATGGGGCCACCTCTGGCATGGAAAGCCCAGTATTTATGCCTTTCGGCCGTGTGCCCCGCTTCAGATTGTTACCGACGACAATGGCAATTGGTCTAACGTATCTGCGCGTTATGCGGCACAACCAAAAGTCAAATTGGGCAGTCATGAGAGTCAGACGACTTCGCGGTCCGACCACCGGCGAACAGCCAACTCCGCGCAGATGAGCCATTTCGTATGTATGTGAAGTTTGCTCTGGAGAGGTACGCCCAAGACGTACTCGTTTGCTCATGCCCTACTAGAGCACTACCGGATCGTCCAGCGGAGCGCCCGAGCGGGGGCGACGAGTAGCCATATCCGGCGCAAGGGTTGCCTGATGGAGTGAACTTCTCGGGTGTAGAACGCAAGAGTGAGAAGCTCACAGCCAAGGTAGATGTTGTTCATGTGTGCACCATAGGTTCTCCAAGCGATATCGGTGGGCCATATGACCTAACCCATTAGTGTGTGAGGGCCCTGGTCCCACAGACGCAGACGTTCTGATCGGCAACCTGCGATTGCGACGCGAATGCTGGTTTGGAGTAAAGGTTATAGCCAACCGAAATGACAAGAAGCTGATAGCTGACTCAATCAACCTATGGCGCGAGCTGCCGTGAGGATGTCAGGGCCTTTCACTCGAACCGCAGACATACCAGAATTTCAAGACACCCTATGTGAGAGATTGGGTAATCTGCCTCATAGCACTATCTCGCCCATGCCGTACATAGCTGCCAATGGGCGTCGTGAAGGTTGAATGAGGCTCAATCTATTATGAAGTCAACATATGCTCATCATACCTGCCACACTATGAGCAGTCGCCCGACGCACCAGACACCAGTCGTTCTATGGCTATGAGAACATGGACTTCGTTGGTGAGAAACAATGCTCCTTGAACACAATTCAACCTGAGACTATCGGTGGATGCGCCTCAACTGACCAGTGACAATCAAAACGGATAATACGCGACAACGCAGTGTTCATCGCCATGGGCGGGGAGGACAGCCTTGAGGGTGAGGACGCCGGCGAAGGACAGCGGTGGGACAGAGCGAACAGCCACAGACGCGTGGCGCTAATCCATATAAGGCATGCGAACGCGCCCCATAACAGAGCCCGTCGCACTCTCGCCGCACTCTCTCACCATCTCCTGCATCTCTACTACCCGCTTTTCTTGCTCTCGTCGTCTCTCTTTCCTATAGACTTCTAGTATACGCTTGACTCCAGAAGGACTAATTCCTACGATGCCTTTCACGCCCGATTCCCAACTCGACCTCCTCTTCTCCGCCGAGCTCATTCCCGTCGAGGTCACCAAACAACTTCCTTCTGAGCTCCATGTACGTGGCCTTCAACTTTTTTGAGATGGGGTTCAGCTTACAGATGGCCATCATAGATGCGCCCGCTTGCGTCAACAGACTACCACCGCGGTCACCTTGCCGTGCTTTCCGTCCTCACCGTCGTAACCGACCCTGGCGAGGAGGCATGGCGTGCACAGTTCGAGGCACTTCGTTCGGCACCATGCACCTACTATCCGATTGTTATCATTGACAAGCCTTCCGACCGCATCGTCGCTGTCGGCACTGTCTTCGTTGAGCGCAAGTTCTTGCGCGGACTTGGATGTGTCGGTCACATCGAAGACATTGCAGTAGACAAGAGCCAGCAGGGCAAGAAGTTGGGCCTGCGCGTTATCCAGGCGCTCACCGCTATCAGCGAGAACAGCGGTTGCTACAAGACCATCCTGAACTGCAGCGATAGCAACATACGTAAGTGATCATCCCCTTCGGTGTCTTTGGAGTGCGTATCACTGACGCGTGTATGTCGTGTAGCATTCTATGAGAAATGCGGGTTCCAGAAGAAGGAGAATGAGATGGTGAGCGGCGCCCATGTTTCCGATATCCATTGCACGTTTGACACGGTTTTGTTACTAGGCGAAGTACGCCCCCACTGAACGGGCTCAAACGCCCCGTTTGTAGTCGCATCATACCAACCACGGACCTATCCACTGAATCCTAGACGCGCTATCATCATGGATCGCACGGACTGCATATATGTATCGTAGTATACTGTACCATTCCTTGTCCGCTACTTGGATGAACATGCATATAATATTGAATTATTGTGATCGCATGGAAGAGCATGAACGAAACTAGACAGGCCTCTGGGAAGCTTAACGACGTACATGTCGCGGGTGCTGCTTTCGGTTGCCAACCACTCATAAGGCTATCGTGGCGCGAACGGACCACGATGGCTGCCAATATGCTCTATTGATGCTGCACTTCAATGGGTCGATATAAATGTTACTTGATAATCGTACACAACAGCGGGGATCATGTATATATCGTAAGGGAGACGTGAAGTTCGTAACGAATAAGTCAGGAGAGCGCATAAACCATACAGCAGTAAATAAGTCGAGGATAGCAATGTCCGCATAAAACATGACAACGGCAAGGTCTCCGGTTGGGACGAGGGGAGGCGCCAGGCCTCTGGGGGAAGAGAGGGAGAGTACTCAGTACTCCTCGTCCTCTTCCTTCACGGCAGTCCCGGCGAAGCCAGCCCACCGCCGCCCTCCCGCTGCATCGCCCAAGCCGACACCAACTGCCCAGTCCTCATCGACGCTTGGTCGTGGCCTGAAGCTCTCCCGCCTCGCTCGAGAAGCCTTCTTCGCCACGACAGCGGCGTTGACTGCTGCCACACTCCCAGCTCCGTACCCTCTGCCGTATGACGAGGATGAAGACGTGGATGTAGACATATATGAAGCTGCACGCGCTCCAACCTGATTGTAGGAACGACCCGATGATGGCTGTTGTGCAGATGGAACACGTCCGTGGCCAAGCGCATGGTGTGCTGTACCAGGCTTCGGGACGGGCATGGCAATGGGCACAGGGCGAGGGAGCGATGATCCTCCAACGGGCGTCTTTCCTGGAAGAGGTATCTTCGTTGGCGAGGCTGCTCTATTGTGTGCCCCTCGGCTGCTGCTCAGCGGCGCGCGAGGTGGTGCGTTGTTGTGGGCAGCGGTCGACTCGCCGAGACGTGGCCGTTTGTTCGGGACAGATTGCGAATTCGATAGGCTTGATGATGGACGGACGGCCGGAGTGACAACACCAGTCTTGCTCCCACCTCCGTGACTAGACGTCGGTGCGGTGAGATGGTGTCCGTTCGCAGGAGTAGTGGCGCGTGGAGGGACTGACCCCGCGCGACCCTTGGAACGTTTGTTGTTGTTCTCCTTGTCGACAGCCGGCACTGTCTCCATGAGAAGCTGGAGCATGCTCATGCCGTGCACCAGGAATACACGACCGGTCTCGGCCTCCCAGGCCGGGATAGATACGAGAAGATCCTGTTCCAACTTCAACACAACGTCAGTATTTGTGGCATTTGCACTATGACAAGAGGGCTCACCCGAGGTTTCTCCTTAGTGACGCGTTTGCGCATTTTCTCCTCTCGAAGGAGTCGCCCAGGATCTCGCGGACCTCTACCGAGAAGTCGGCTTTGGTCACTTGCCGCTGCGGCAAGCTCCTTCTCATCCTCGAGGATGTCAAAGTACTTCTTCACGCTGTTGAGAAGGGATCCTTTCATCCGACGCTCTTCCTTAAGCCGTCTGATTTCTTCCTCGTGGATTGTCAGCAACTCCTCGGTGTGTTCGTCTGGAAGACATGATTAGACACTAAATTGACGACAATGTTTGACAAGCTCACCGTCGGCGAAAGGCGCGAAATCAGCGCGTTCCTCTTCGCCTACCATGAGGTCGTCCCAGAGTTTAATGATCTCTGTGCGTGCGTTCTCGATGAATGTACCCATTCGCTCGCGCTTAAGCTCCAGCATCCGCTCCAATTCTTCTTCGTACGCCTTGATTGTGGCATCAGTGGTCCCGCGTTGCGCTTCCACGAACGCATCCATCTCCGCATCTGTGACACCAAGTCGACGCCAAAGTGCTTCAAGTTGGTCGTACATAGCCTGAATATGGGCCTCGCGCCTCTTCTTGATATCCTCGAGCTCGATACGAGTCGATTCGGCCCATGCCATTAGCGATTGTGTTGGCTCGACTCCCTCTAGTCCGACGGTGATATTTGAATCGGGAAGGTCTTCTTCCGACAGTTCCTCCATGCGAGCGACGAATCTGGCGAAAACACGCTGGTGATCGGTTGCGGTGGGCTGCGGTTGTGAATCATCAGAGAGGAACAACAGAGGCGTGATAGGCTTCTGGCGGGATGCGGGAGTGGGTGTAGACATGGGAATGGACATAGAAGTAGATAGGAATGGGTCGGAGTTCATATTTCTGTTGCTACAAGATGAGCTCGACCGGGGGATGATAGGCAGGCCCAGAGTGGAGGATGAAGCGGACGGTAGATCATCGAGAGAAGGAGGCGCAATGCCAAGTTCGGTGTACAGCCAGTCAATTTGTACGAAGTTGGCGGAAAGTTGGGTGAGTCGCTTAGCCTAGATGCACAGCGTTAGTGCAGTGGAGTTGGTGTACAGTCCTTGTACTACTTACAACTTCTCCTTTGCCCCTAACCAGCTCCTTCTCGAGCCTGGAGAAACGTTCTGGGGTGACATCACGATGGGAACTAGAGTCGTATTCGTCTTCACCAGACGCTGGGGTCGGCTCGAGGATGTCGGGTGTGAAGAAATCGGCGCCGAGAGTATGAGACAGCCCTGAGATCCTACTCGTGAGATTGAGAAGCTGTTCAAGTTTCGTATGATATTGCTGTGAGGTCCTGAGTCAGTACTGCTATCATAGAAAAATGATTATACTACGACGATGGCTCAACATGGCTCAACAGCGTACCCAACCCGTGATTACACTGCGCAACTCCTGGCTGTACCAGCCTTACGAGCAATTTCTAGCAGTGATTCCAAATCGCTCACCTGGCGCAGCTTCTCCTGGAACTCGGAAATCATTTCGTATCGGCGAGGGAGAACTTGTTCTTTCCTAATCTCTCCTACGCTAAGCCCCGAGGACTTTAGGTGGCCGCCAAGAGCCTTCCCATATCGCAGGCACTCGTCTTCGATTTGGGCACATTTATCCATCCATTCGTCGACTTGCTTCCGCCGTAGGTCAATCTGACTTTCGATGCATTGTGTGAGTTGCTGCTGCAACGCAGAGAGCTCGTCATGAAGTGCGGTAGGAGGCAAGCCAAGTTGAGCATGAAGAGTGGGAAGTAGCTGAGTCTGAGACTGCAGATGTGTGTGTAGCGAGTTAAGTAACGATGTTATCGTGGTAGACATGGTGAAGGGTCTGGCATTCGCCGTCGTCGTGAGGGTACAAGTCAGAGTTCAACATGTGGCTACAGTCGCGAACCGTGTCTCGTCACATGACGGCGTTCGCGTAGACGCTCAAACGCGCTCCCCACGTGGATGTGCTTGCTCCTGTTTGGCCTGTGGCACGCGCCAATTCTGGTACAGGGACGCTACACAACGCCAACGACACACTCCCCGCCGCCGCAAATTCAAGGTGAGTAGCTTCGTTCGCACTCTGGAGGGCCGGAGGACTGCACCATCGCGTTATACGGATGTCAAGGAATCGTTGGATGGGCAGAAATGGCGGATTTGAACTTGGTCGAAGGCTGGATGGGAGGACGTGACTTCGGATGGCAGATGGACTCTGGCCCTCATTCCCATGTGAGGGGTAACTCTGGCTAACATCCTTCCGCTTTGCTTTCGCCGTGCTACAGATGGTATGTCTCGTCGTCTATCACCGCCTGATACAACACTAAACCAGCTATGATGAGTGTAGAAGACCGAGATCGACTCCTTCTCCGGCTACCGTATCTACCCCAGCAAGGGCCGGCTCTTCGTGCGGGGAGACAACAAGGTCCGCAGTCATGCACATAATCGCGATAAACAATGCTCATCCCACCTGTGGGGTTAGATCTTCCGCTTCGCCACCTCCAAGAATGAGTCGCTCTTCCTCCAGCGCAAGAACCCCCGTAAGATCGCCTGGACTCAGGTCTACCGTCGCATGCACAAGAAGGGTATCACGGAGGAGGTTGCCAAGAAGCGCTCGCGCCGCACTGTGAAGCACCAGCGTGGTATCGTCGGTGCTGATCTTGCCGCCATCGCGGCACGGAGGAACCAAACCGCCGCAGTCCGTGCCCAGGCGCGGACCGCTGCCATCCAGAAGGCGAAGGCTGAGAAGAAGGCCAAGGAGGAGAAGAAGGAGAAGACCAAGGTCAGTTGCGACTGGTCTGTTGCACCATCTTTCATCGCTCACCTCTCCTGTAGCCTACTCGTGCGCCCGTTTCCTCCGCCCCCCGCGTATCGAAGCAGCAGATGAAGGGCGGCAAGGGTGGTCGCTAAGTGTACTCGCATCGGATCCCTCCCTCTGTTATGATACATGCTTTCGCCTTCCTCTCCTCGCAAAATGTATGGGTCTAGCATGCCACCACGATGATTTATGCCACCGCATGCCCAGCGGCTCGATGAAACACTAAGTTCATTGGTCGATCAGATTATAGCTGTGATTGACTCTCGATTCATGAGCGAATCGCTTATATATGGTATGTGCTCGTCTCTTTGCGGTCTAAGATGCGTGAGTTGCGTGCGCTTTCAGCGTCGGCGACCAGAAGGACGCTGACGTGATTCAACAGAGGCCGCAGCACAATATCTGTCAGCACCATATACTTCTTACCGCCTTTCACAGTACCAGCGTTGAACGTTTGCCAGGATGTCCGACCAGACTCGGACCGCGTAATGGCCTTGTTCACACTCTTGGCAGTTCATCTAACATTTCTGCCATGCCCGCTATCCATAACCACTGCCCGCGGTCTCTAGACTAGCCACCTTCAGTTCCATACAGCGCATGGAATACCCAGAACTTGGTAGGTCGGCTTATCCTACGCGTACCCCAGCTTCTTACACATTGCGCAGTGCGTATCGATACGGACGGGTCTCGCCAGACAACCTCGTATCATTGCGCCCCTCCTCGGGCCTTGGCATGGCGGTAGGCCGTCTAAATCGCGGACCACTAGATCGCTTTGGCATGATGCTGGCTCTACTGGCTCTGCTGGCTCAGCAGGTTCAAGACGACCGTTCTCTATCTCCGCTTCGCCCACGTATAAATGGTGCTCCCTCCATGGTACTCAAGCAGCAGACATTTGAGGGCTCGAGCAGCGGCAACTGGGACTATCGTCATGGTCAACTTCACCATCCTGGCAGGAGGCTATACCTCCTTCGTCGCATCTTACCTGTTCAATTCGGATACAAACGCGCTCACGTTGTTGAACCAGTCCCCAACCGGCCCCAACCCATCATGGATCTCCCTCCTGCCCCACAAGCACATCCTCTAGTGCGGCGATTTTCTGGTGATCCGACAAATGATTCAACTAATTGACGTTTATCCACAAGCGCTATCAATGAGGACTCTCCGGGAGGTCTGCAGTCGTTCAGGATAGGAGAGAACGGTCTGCTCTCAAGTGCGATCGACACAATCAACGCGGAGGGGAATACTTCAGCGTTCACTGCGCCACTATCCACTGGCCAGGTTGCCGTCGTCAACGTAGGCAGCCGCTGCACTGCGTACAGAGTTATGCCCTCGCTGACAATGACTCAGTATGGCTCAGGAAATGCCCTAATCGTTTCCACGGAGGAGAGCGACCCAGCACAATTCACGACGGAATATTCACTCATCACCTTCGACGCACCTGTGTCAAACCCTCACATGGTTCTGGAGCACGGCTCGGAGGTTTTTATTCCAGACTTGGTAAGCCAAGGGCATTCGGAACACAGAGCAGGATGCTCATATCTATGCAATAGGGTGCAGACAAGATTTGGCGACTTGCTGAGAGCGACACTCCTGGCAATTGGAAAGTCCAGGGTCAGATTGACCAGCCGACAGGCAGTGGCCCCCGACATATCGTAACGCGAGGTGCGAGTTGCAACGGCTCACATGATTTAGTCTGCACTTCATCAATAACTCTGTACAGGGAACACGCTCTACACGGTCCATCAGACGTCTAACACGCTCACGCAGCAACGCATTCCTCCCGCACCCAATGGGACCTCTACACCCCTTATCGCCAATATCTCCATCCTACCTCCTGGGCTTCCTGAAGGCGCCGCTATGGCTGGCGCGGAGGTTCTGCTCGCTGAGCGATCCGAGCACTACGCCGAGTCGTTCATCTATGTGTCCAACCGCAACACGGGCGTGCAGGACCCGCGTGGCGACGCCATCGCAATATTCCGCGTCGAACCTCGGCTGTCCCTCGTAGGGTTCGTGTACACCGGCCTGCAACAAGTTCGTGGGATGCAGCTAGGAGGACCCGAGAAGGAGTTCTTGATTGCAGGCGGGGTGGCAGGCGACGCAGGAGTGATCATGCTGAAGCGAACGGAGGGTGGGAGGAACCTGACGTTGTTGGCGAGGAACGCAGAGATACCTACGAGGGCCAGCTTTGTCTGGCTTGACTAAGTCGTCACGGCAAACAATAAGTGGCGGCGCGGTCGATGATATATTGTGCACCCAGGCTACTAAGCTAGCTGGTCATTCCTCCAAGCTGCCGCCTTACGGAGCGTCTTCTTAGTAGTCGCTCGGTGGCTGTGGTTGAAAGCCGCGCGTCGACGAAATCGTACGGGGTGGCTGCTTCCTCTTGACCAAACATCACGCATCGCCAGCATCATTCCCTCCTTGTTTTCTCGCTGATGCTATACTTGTTCTGCGGGACGCATACAATATAGTATTGATAGGAACCATCTGCCCTAGCGAACCCGGAGAGTCGAGACGTCTCAAGGGCAGGCACAAACACCCTCCCCTTCGAGTCAGCGCCATTCAACGTGATCCTGCGTCCCCAGAACAAGCCTAGTAGCATTCCAACGTACGGTGCATATGGGATGAATAATCAATGTTTCATGTCGTCTCTGGCTCTTTGCATGAAGGGTGAAGGAATGAAAACTGCGGACTAGCCTCGGGTGCGTGTAAACTGACCCCGCCGGCATTTCACCTGGTAAATGGCGGGGTCTTCCATGTTCCAAGTGGTACGTTGTCAACTCATCGCTATCCTACAATGCTTGGACTATACTTACGACATTCTTCCCAATGGCAGTATCGTTACCTACTCCCATGGGCATTCCCCGAGGTCACGCCGCTCCACTCCAACTGCTTCTTCTTGAGCCAAAGGACCATGTTTCGACCATGTGACGCATGCGACACCTGGTACGCGGTCTTCTTTCGCAAGCGGGACTGCTTCTTGCGCACCGCACAGTTGCCCCCGGCGCGGTGGAGTCTCGGATGGACCAATTTCGCATCACCCTGGCCCTCTTCGGGCCTCGGAATGGCGCAACGCCGTCTTAATCGCGGACCGCAAGGTCGTTTCCTGGGACTTCCTAACGCATGACGACCTACCTTCATCTCCGCTTCGTCCGCATATAAAAGGGCAGTTCTCGAGTGTAACTGTACCGCTCCGCGACCAAACGCACGTGGGCTCCTGTTGCAGATCAGACGGATTCTGAGGGCACTACTATGGTCAACTTCACTATCCTGGCGGGAGGCTATACCTCCTTCGTGGCGTCGTACCTCTTCAATTCTGACACGAATGCTCTCACGCTACTGAACCAGTCGCCGACCGGAGCTAACCCATCGTGGATCACCCTTCATCCTACGAACAAGAGCATTCTCTAGTACGTCTTCTTGGCGTTCCGGTAGACTGAATGTCTGTGTTGACTATGACTGGATAGTGCCGTGAACGAGGACTCACCAGGAAACCTGCAGTCATTCATCATTGGCAAAGATGGCCTACTCTCCAGCCCAATTGACACAATCAACTCGGAGGGAAACAGCCCCGCTTTCACCACGCCGCTGTCCACAGGACAGGTGGCGATTATGAATGTAAGCGCTATCCGTGTATAGTACAGGGGCGCTACTCACTATGATTTAGTACGACACGGGCAATGGCCTCATCGTTCCGACGGAGAAGGGCAACCCATTGGAGTTTGTACCAGAATACTCCCTGATCACGTTTGACGCGCCTGTGTCGCACCCCCACATGGCTCTGGAGCACGGTTCGGAAGTCTTCGTTCCAGACTTGGTATGTTACAGACCTGCGTCATCCCCATAGAGCGGCACACTGACTCTCTCGAAAAGGGTGCAGACAAGATCTGGCGGCTTGTTGAGGATGGCGCACCTGGCAACTGGAAGATCCAAGGTCAGATTGACCAGCCACTGGGCAGTGGCCCGCGACACATCGCAACACGGGGTACGTCGTGTGGGAAATCCTACACCGTATCGTGCAGCTTATCATCCTACTTTACACAGGGAACATGCTCTTCACCGTCCACGAGCTCGCCAGCACGCTGACGCAGCAGCTCATTCCTCCCGGACCGAACGGGACGACCACGCCACTCATCGCAAACTTCTCCATCCTACCTCCGGGCCTCCCTCAAGGGGCCGCCATGGCTGGCGCAGAGATCCTCATCACCGAGCCGTCCTTGCACTTCCCCGAGCCGTTCGTCTACGTCTCCAACCGCAACACGGGCGTGCAGGACCCGCGCGGCGACGCCATCGCGATTTTCCGCCTCGAGCCCCGTCTGTCGCTCGTCGGCTTCGTGTACACCGGACTCGACCAGATTCGTGGGATGCAGCTTGGGGGACCTGAGAAGGAGTTCTTGATCGCGAGTGGAGTCGCCGGCGACGGCGGTGTTATCATGCTGAAGCGGACGGAGGGTGGGCGGAACTTGACGCTGTTGACGAGGAACTTGGAGGTGCCGACGAGGACGAGCTTCGTCTGGCTCGACTAGGCCACGAAACGAATTGTGCTCATAAAGAGTGATATACTGTTGTTCTTGACTTGATTGCCGTTCGCATTCTGCTGGTAGTGAGCGTTTTGATTGAGCGTCTCTCAACCATCCCAATTTCCGGAGGCCGGTGGCTGTGGTTGAGTGCGTCTCTCTATCACAGTGACACTGACCTTCTCAGCTGGAGCTTCGTGCTCACGATGTCGTATGCACAAAGAAGTGCGCATGCGCCACGAGCGTCCCGGCGAGCTCCTCATGCACATCTAGACCAAACAGCGTTCGTTGTGAGTGCTACGCGTTACTCTCCGCCTCTGATGATGGTGCCCATGCATACCAGCTGATGCTATTGTACAGCAAATGCTTGATGCCATGACACGGCCTTCGAGATTCACATCAACTCCCGCTTCGACTCGAGGTGCACCGTGACACACACGTCTTGCGCACTGTGGCAAGACGCCGTGTCCTAGTCGCTCGCGTTGCGGTGGAGCCAAAGCTCGTTTACACACGAGGCTAGGCTGATCGTCGACACAATCACGATGATTCACACAATAGCCAAGACCATCCTTCTCGGGGTCAAAGCCTGTATGAGGTGCGCAGTATATAACGTAGCCCTCGACACCATCGGGCTACGGTTACCCCCTCCTGCTCTTTTTCTCTCCCTCGTCCTTGCACGGTTCGCGACCCGGTGTCCCGAACCTTCAAGTTCCCGCCAACGTACTCGTACTCGTACCCACTAATCTGACGACCGACCGTTGCATTGCCTGGAGCATCCACGTTCACGAACACGAACACGCTTTGAGAGACAGAAACGCATCCTTGAATCCTCGGGCATCACCATCATCATGGTCAACTTCACGATCCTCGCGGGCGGGTACTCGACGTTCATCGCGACGTACCTCTTCAACTCGGACGCGGGCACGCTCTCGCTCGTGAGCCAGTCGACGACGGGCCAGAACCCGTCCTGGATCGACCTGCACCCGACGAACAAGAGCATCCTCTAGTGAGCCTCCGCGCCTTCTCCTTTTCTCTCACTTTCCTGTCACTGGCCGCGTCGGGATACCGCATACGGAACGTGCGCTGACGGCGCGTACGGAACAGCGCGACGAACGAGAACACGGAGGGCGCGCTCCAGTCCTTCTTCGTCAAGCAGGACGGCTCGCTCACGCCCGCGCTCGGGCAGACGAGCTCAGGCGGGAACGGCCCCGCGTTCGCCGTCCCGCTCTCCACGGGCGAGGTCGCCGTCATGAACGTAAGCCCTGTCCTCAGCCTGTTCTGCCTGCTCCCTCGCGTCCGGCCCAGGTCATCTCACCCGCGAGCCCGATTGCGAGACCGTGGCTGCGAGCGATGTTGCACGTACTGATTGGGGGCTTGCAGTTCGGCTCGGGCAACGGCCTGATCATACCGACGGAGGAGGACCCGCTGCAGTTCACGGAGGGCGCGCCGCTCATCTCGTTCCCCGCGCCGGTCTCGCACCCGCACATGGCGCTCGAAGTCGGCTCGGAAGTCTTCGTCCCCGACCTCGTAAGTCCCGCGTCCCCTTCCTCCCCTTGAATCCTCAGTATGCTCGATATACCACTCACCGTCACTCTTTTTCTCGCGCACGCACCCACAGGGCGCAGACACGATCTGGCGCCTCACCCAAGCCGACAACGGCGCACCAGGCCAATACGCGATCCACGGGCAGATCGACCAGCCGCAGGGCAGCGGCCCGCGGCACATCGTCGTGCGCGGCGACCAGCTCTACACCGTGCACGAGCTCTCCTCCACGCTCACGCAACAAACGATCCCCTCCTCGCCCTCCTCGCCCGGGCCCGCGCCGCTCGTCGCGAACTTCTCCGTCATTCCCCCAGGGCTGCCTGCGGGGGCGAGCATGGCCGCTGGGGAGATCCTCCTCGCCGAAGCGTCCCCGTCCCCTGCGCAAGGGAGCAACTCCTCCTCGCAGCCGTTCATCTACGTCTCGAACCGGAACGTCGGCGTGCAGGACCCGCGCGGGGACGCGATCGCGATCTACGCGGTCGAGCCGGAGCTGCGCTTCGTCAAGCACGTCTTCACGGGGCTCGACCAAATCCGGGGGATGGAGCTGAGCGGGGCGGGGAGCGGGGACGCGTTTTTGGTCGCGGCGGGCGTCGCGGGCGATGCGGGCGTGGTGGTGTTCCGGCGCACGCAGGGCGGGGCGGACTTGGAGCTCGTCGCGACGAATAGGGACGTCCCGACGCGTTCGAGCTTTGTTTGGCTGGACTGAGGTTTGGTTCGGTCGTCGTGTATTCGAATTGTACGTTGCCACATCCAAGTAGTGCGGACACTTCAACGGGAATGCAGCACGCAGAGCTTTGACAAGATAATGAGTGTATTATGTATTGCAACGAGCGTGTGGGTATCGAGTGCACGATGTATAGGGAATGTGTGCAAGGGAGGGGTATATGTAGCGGGTATATGTGTGCGATATGCGATATGCTGTATCGGTGACTGTTTTCGTGAGTATATGTGCTCGAGCTCACGAGGAGCATGAGTTTTGGGTTTTGGGGTATCAGAGGTGCCACATAAAAGCTCGGGATGACGAGGGTTCTACGGGACCAAAGATGAGAGCGAGAAAGGACTGAGGGCCAAGAGATGGAGGACGAGGAAAAGGAGAGCCGAGACAAGGAATGCGAGCATCAAAACGAGAGAGCGAGGTCAAACTGAGCGAGTGCAAGAGAAGTCTATCGTGCCCTGGCAGCAGAACTTCTGCCACCAGCGCAAAGGAACCGAAGACGACGTAGGATGATGGAAGCAGAAGCAGAGAGAACCCAAAGAGGCACACACCAGATAGAAAAGATAGAGACAATATGTAAACAAACGCGTCGCCCACGTCCTCCGCTCCCATAGCGACTGGGGAGCGGCCGAGGACGAGGACGCGCGTGTAGTGGTGGGTATTATGCGACGGCCATGCACGCTATTATACACAATATATNAATCGGGGCCCCGGGCGCGGTCTGTGGGGAACTGTGGGATCTGTGCGTGGTATGTCGTAAGAATGGGGAAAGGGAAAGGGATAGGAAAAGGTCCGTTATCTTCATCATGATCATGAGGGCTGCGCGCTGTACAAGTGGAGGAGAGGGGAGGAGAGGAAGGGGGAATAGAAAACAAGGATGAAGGTGTGAGAGAAGCCGTTCCCTCCCCCTCCTGAGCGCTTTCGGTATTGTATGGGTAGCATGCCAATGTAAACACAAACACAAAAAAGAGATATTCCGTTCTTCACCGTGTGTTCAAAAAAAGTCCAGTCCAAGGATCGCCCAAGTTATATGTCGTCGTCGTCGCCGCCGCCGCCGCCGTGAAGGCTGTTGTGGTCGCGGCCGTTCCAAGTATGCGTTCACANNAGAGATAAAGAATAGAATAGAGTCATTTCGTATACGCCTGCCGCCTTCTTCTTGCTTCTTCTGCTGCTTCCTTCCGTTCGCCCCCCGGGTTTTTGCAATCGCCGTTCCGTCGTCGACGGCAGCGAGCTATCCAAAGCAGTCGTGGTTGCGTTATCGACCGCGACCGGGACGCACACTCATGATGCGGTCATCCTCCGGCTTCCCGCGGGCCTTTTCTGCGCCTGGCCGACCACGGGGACAGGGTACGCCTGCGCATACCCATGGTATTGTCCTCCCGCCGCCGCGACTGCCGGGTGCTGGCCAGACGAGTACCCATGCGGGTAATACTGGGCTTGAGCTGGGGCCTGGGGGTAGGCCACCGCGCTCGACGGGTGCGCGTACACATACCCGGCGTGCGGGCCCGATGCTGCCGGATGACTCGGGCGCGAGTACGCGGATGAGGACGAGGCCCCAGGCGGGCACGTCGGAGGCGGAACGTCGCGTTCGTAGCCCCACGTCGGGACGGTGACTGGAGGCTGGCGCGGGGTGACGACCGCGCTCGCAGCCCGTGCGCGTGCGTTGCCCGCGAGCGAGAACGAGACTGGGGCGTGAGCCTGCGCGCGCGAGCTTGTGGAGGCGCGGCCGGGGTARGGCGAGGGCGGKGCGGCGCCTGCGCGGATGAGGTCGACGAGACGCGGGTGACGCTTGGCCTCTGCGAGGAAAAGGTGTGCGCCTGCGTGCTCGGGGGCAGGGGAGAGGACGATGCGGGCGAGGGTCGGGTTCTGCGCGATCTGTTTCCGTGTGCGGACAGGCGGACAGACGCACGGAGGACGGAAAGAGAAGGAGAGGCAAAGCAGGTCAGCACGTGTGTTTCACCGTGACAGGCAGCGGGAATGGAAGAGAGCGGGACAGGGCAGTGATCGGACGAGTGACGAAAGAGAAGCCCGAAGCTCGAGAAGCGTGCGGGGCACACGGAACGCAACCTCTCCCCGCCCGCAATCGACCAGCGGCCAGTTGACAAGGAGACGAGAACGCAACAGAGAGAAAGAACGACACTCACATCGAGCAGAGTCGTGTTCCATACCGCCGGCAGCTGCGTGTACAGCGTGTGCAGGCGCGGGGCCGCCGCCAGCGCCTGCGTCAGCGCGTTCGCCGCCGGCGACGGGCTGAGGCGGAACGCTACGTTGACACTCTCCTGCGAATCACCCATCGTCAGCGCCAGCCCCGGACCACATGCATCCAAAACAACAACAAAAAAAACTGCCCGAGCCGTCAGGCATGCGGTGGCATGATCGAAGACCTGCTCCTAACGGCATCGAGTAAATTCGTCGCGCAGCACTCGAGACGTCTCCCTGATGCAGCACGAGCCGTGCCCGTCCATCATGGACCACCGAGATGCGCGCGCGTAGACACACACACACACATCCATCCATCCGTGCCCGTCTACAGCGGCGTCGACGTCGAGGCGCGCGACAGCACAGATGACTATTCCAACTTGATCCTGCTACTCACCAGCTTGTGCCAGCGCGCGATGGCCTTTGCGAGCTGTTCAAACACGTATGTGGCGTTCGGCTGGGTCAGATAGGCGTTTTTGCGGATGACGAGATGGCGAATGGACCGCGTCCTCGCGAAAGCCTCGCAGAACTCCACCACGCGACGGTCCCGGCTGTGCTGCTGGTGGGGCTGGGGCTGAAGCTGCTGCTGCACANGGGAAGACGCCCGCCCCGGTAGGGGGGGACAGACGCCGCAGGAGGAGGCGCGTCTGCGTTGTCGACGGTGATGTCGAGCGTGTTAAGGTTCGCGCAGACGACGACGAGCTCGCGGAGCGCGGGAGAAGTCGCCTGGACGTGCAGGCTCCGGACGCAGGGTGCGAGCGCGGGGGTGTGCCGGAGCGCACGCAGCAGGAGCTCGGCATGGCGCGAGGTGCGGAGGACAGGATGGCGGTAGTGGATCGGGGTCGTGATGCGGAGCCAGTCACGGCACACGAGCAGTGGGGAGATGACGGTGGGATGGCTGGATGAGGAGGCGGTGTTGCAATTGTATGCGTGCCATGAGGGGCGGGGTGAGAGCTCGGCAGACTGGACGAGGACGAGAGCGAGGATACGCTCGAGGATCTCCTCGGGGACGTCTGCGAGGGTGATGGGCATGTTGCTGAGCGTCGATCGCGGGATTGGTAGCGTGGCGGTAGCGATAGCAGACACAAGTCGCAGCAGCGTGAGCGGTCAGTAGACGGTAGAGGATTACAGCAAGGCGGAAGGGGGAGGGCGGGGGGCGGTGACGGAGATGTGAGGAAATGCCGGGAGAGGGGGATACTTATTTAACGAATCGCTAGCGGGAGGAGGGTTAGCGCGCGAGGTGAGGTGTTTTAACCGAGGTGAGCAGGCTGGGCCCGAGAGGCGGGGCACGCGCGCTTTAGAGAGCGTCGAAGCGAGTCGAGCGGGCACAAGGGCAGCTCGGGGAGTGTGCAACGGAGCTGTGCTCGCCCCTACGACCAGCCAAAGAAACGGAGGAAGGAGAGCAGATGTCTGACCGGCGCCGCGCGAGGCTACGTAACGGCGACCACTCCTGTCTAGCCCCTCACAATTGTCTCGTCCAGATGGCTGAGCACGGGCGGTACAGAGAGACACACAGTCAGACAACAAACAATGCGGGAGAGGTGGCGAGACTCTGTGCGGATGCGGCGGGCCCGGCGGTGGAGTATGGAGAGCCATGGGCGTGTGTGAATTTGTTTGGAGATGGAGGAGAACAGAAAACAAGGGAGCGTTCTGGCNGGGGGACCGGCTGCGGCTGGTGGTTAGCCTCCCCGCGTTCATTAACGCGTTGCCTAATCAGGCACAAACGGCGGAGGAGGAGCCACGGTCGAGATGCGAATCGGCCATATCCGGCAACTCAGCGCCGCCGCTATCGCCGATCCGCCGATGGGAGATCAGAGGGAAGCCGGCGGGATGCCCGAGTATGGGGCAAGGTTTGATGGGGGGGAGGGGCACTCGTTACGGCAGGAGGAGGACGCCAGCTTAGCGGGCTCCTTCCACAAATCTTCCTCGCCTCCCGTCGTCGCGCGTCGCGAGTCGCGGCTGCCCATGTCGTATTCGCATTCATTCGCCCCTTCCCTTTGCCTTTCGCCGTGGGCTTCTGCGCGCGACAGCGTCTCGGGGCGAATCTCCCCCTGATGTCCCCCTCCCTCGCAACGCATCAGCCCAGGCTCGAGCGGGAGCCCAGAGGGTAATCGTAATGATGCCCTCTGTCGGCTCAGATGCGCTCTATCTGACAGGCGCACCGCACCGCCCGCCGCCCCTGTCACACCCGCGAGCTGCTCCTGCGCACGCGCGACAGGCGGTATACGGATGGCGCCCCTCCCTTCACCTCGCCAGTGACTCGCGGCTCGCGACGCGCGTGTTCTCCCTCCTCCGCCGACGGCGACGTCGACCCCCCGNCCCCTGACGCGCTCACGTCAGGGTGCTTGGTCCGAGTCCGATCGCGCGACGTCCGACATCCGATGTCCTCTACGCTCTACCGGTGTCTATGCAGCACTTTATTTGCCTCCTGAGGATTTTGCCCCTGTTACAGCCCTCTGCGCTACCCGGCTATGTACACCTCGCTGGGTACTTGCCACCCCGGTCTCTAAGCATCCACTCAGAACTCAGAACTCTCTGATCATGGGCGGCGAGCCCCTTTCTCGCCGTCCGTGCGCATCACCGACCACGGTTCACCGCCCGATTGTGCCATGGCCGTCGGTGGCGCCATGGGCTGCATAGCCATCACACTCTACCTTCCCAACTCGCCACTGCATTCCTCCACTGCGGTCATCCTGCGCCCTGGTACTAGCCACACTCGAGATAATCGCACAGCCGTCGGGCGTGCCGCAACCGTCCTCATCCGAGTCTATCTCTCCCTTTGTGGGCTCATGCGCGCCCCCTGTCGTACCAGCCTGGGTTTATCCATCTTATCCGACCCTTCCAGTGCCCGTCCGCGGCCTGCTCGGGCTCAGCCTTCTTCTATCTAGCCGGCAAAGTCCCCCTCCCATCTGCTGCAGCTGTCGCCGCGTCCGAGCGTCCGAGCAACCATCCTGTCGTGGTCGGTAGCTGCAATCCAATCTATTGTCAAATCCCTAAATGCCATCTTGTGTACGCGTCGCAGATATGGAAGCGGCCATCATAACGTCAATCATCCGCCTGCTGCTGCTCCTGCTGCAGCGAAATCGGATCGGATTTCAAGCTCAAGAGGCCGCATGTCAGTGTGCAGCTGGTGCTTGGACGCTCATATGTGGATTTCCCGCTACTTCCCGTGCTCGAACCGCTGATCGTCGTTCGACATACGGCTATAATAACGTTACTGTGGTCGAGCAAGCGCCTCTAAGGTCGACCAATGCTCATGCACAGATTGAATTTCAAGGCAACACAGTGCATGGCACTTGGGGACACGCTTCCTCACGGGATCTTCCGCCGGCGATTTGGCGGACGTCCAGCTGCAAATTCAATGGATCTTCTGGTGCGATACCCTGATGCACACACACACGCACGACATTTACACGAACACGAAACAGTGTAATGTACACGGGATACACCTGCGGCCTGCACTTCAACCTTGCCTTTGCTTCTCCCGACTTCTGACTTCTGACTGGCTCTTCTGACTGACTGGGCTCTTCTGACAGTTCTGATAGGTGCACCGTCGGATGCCGTGGGTGCCCGTGCGACTGTACGACTGTGCGACTATGCGACGCAAGCAGATAGAACTTTATTAGAAGAACACGCGTGCGGGGTCACCGGTANCCCCGCGGGCGCGCGCCTCTGAGTCTGCTCGACGCCTGATTCAGAGCCCACGCGCGGCGTNGCGGCGTGCGGCGTGCGGCGGCGGCAGAACGCGTCGCCACGTTCTGACCATCGCGAGTGCGCTCGCACGATGTTGACGGGTAACGTTTGTACAGCTCTGAACCTGTGCGTCAATCAGCGGCAGCGTTTTGCGGTCGCGCTGTCGTGTCGTCGCTTCAAGTTCTAGGGACTCGATCCCTGAGTCTAATAGCGTTTGTCGCTCAATCAGCTCCGCCGCGCCGCGATTAGGGAATAGTACCACCTACTTGAAGAGCATTTGGACTTACAACCAAAAACCGAGGTCGGCATTGGGCAACTTGGCCAACCTCAAGCTTCCGGAGCGCCCGCGCCGCCGCCGTCGTCGTGTCGTCGGACGTTCCCCACGCCCGCCGTCCAAGAAGCTCACGATCACGCATCACGCATCATGGGCGAGGAGAATATTCACTCACGCACACACAGAGACGCACCGTGAGTGCGGATGCCGTACCACGCGCAACAGAGTGCTGATTCCGGAATCCAGATGCGGTTCTTGCGTAACTTCTCTGAGCCCTTCGACGGTTCTCTCTGCGCTCTACGCCCTCCGCCCCCTCAACCCTCCACCCACTGTTGCTTCCACAGATTATTCCAATCTTGCTGATCGCGTCCTGCCTCCTGTCCTATCTCACTCTCGAGACTCTCGATCAGAGTGCTGCGCAGGTCGCGACGCTGCGAAATGGCCCGCATCTCCGTGGAGGCGTGGACGGGCGAAGGGGCGGAGGTAAATCAGAACTCAGGCTTGTGCCGCGTGTCATCATGCCGTCTGCGTTTCGCACTTTGCACTCCGTGTCCGACTCTTCTCTTCTCTTCTTCCTGTTCTTCCTCCAGAAGACTTCGAGTTATCATCGCGTTTTTCGTGTTTCAAATTTCAACTTTCAGAACACCTGCGGCCTGCCCTGCGTGCCAAGTCGCGTCATGTTGTGCCACACATCCTGCTCTGCAGCGGACCCCGTCTGCCTCGGGCGAACGGACGCGAGCGGATCCGTCAACACTGAACGGACGGGAAGCACTCCGCCCGGCGGCGCACCCCTGCGCGCTGTCATTGATCGTGTCGTCGCTGAAAGTTTTCACTCTCCTAAAGTTTCTGCGATCTTGCGAGATGAATGACGATAACGACGGACGGGACGGGGACAGGATGACAGCGTCTTGATCGGCCGTAAGCCGTGGAGACTCCTCGTAGCTGAGTCGAAGACGAGCCTCGAGGATTTGATGCAGGGCTTTGGGAGGACGACGTCGGACGATGGCAAGCCACGAGGTGAGCGGCTCGAGCTCGAGCTTGAGCTTGACTAGCCCCGGGCTTCTAAGCTTCGGCCGCTCGATCGTGCATGCATCTGCTCGGCGATGTATGCTATGCATTTGCACTATGCGCCGCACAGAACCCCAGCGGTGGTCCTGGCCCCTGGGTTCTGAGCAGCTGCGCTAGCGCTTTTGGAGGCTTGAGGCTCGAGAGTCTGACACAGGTTACGGGCGACGGGAGGAATGGAGTGCGCTTCTATCTCTCTGTCTCTGTCTGCAACTGGTATTGGGATCCCTGGGCCGGCGGTACTTGGCATGCGGACGCAGAAGAGAAGTCTGTACGCATTGTGTCTCGGAATCAGGCCTTCGAGCGTTAGGGCTTCAGAGCTTCTGGCTTGAGCTCAGGTGCGCGTCAACTTTCATTCACTCGAATGTGCAGTCAACTCGGAGCCATCTTCCAGGACCTCGTCCTCCGAGGACCACACACATAATACGCCGTTCCCCGTCCGTCGTCCGTGAATCGACATATGACATGACACAGTCAGGCTTCACGCACTACAGCGAAAAGGGACGGAGAGCGGAGGTACGCGAGCCAAGCCCGCGCAGAGCCGCTCGCGCTGCCGCCGGAGACGTCGTCAAGACTCGACATCATCATTGACATCGGTCCTGGACGTCAGTTGTTGCAGACGGCGGGCCACGGCTCACGGCCCATGTTAATGTCCCTTGGACTAGTACGCGCGCGTCTGCGCCCCGTAGCAACCAACGACCGCGAAGTCGCGAGTGTTCCATATCCATGGCCCTATGCGGATATACGCTTGTTAGCAAAGGGCACTCAAGTACGTACGCACTACGTATAGACCACTCTATACAGACGCTTCTTCGGTCCTTGGGGCCTTGGGCACGGCCGCCACCGAGTCGCAGCCCCCCACCCCCCCTGGCAGGCAGGGTTTCATGTACGTATATGGCAGGGCCGCGCACGCGCAGCACTGCTCGAATCCCGTATACGCCTGTCCGAAGCCTGCAGATCTGACGTACTGCGTGCCGTTCCTCTTGGGCCTTGGCCGCCGACCGCTTTCCGGATCCGGGTTAACACCTATTTGTCTCTTGAGCGGGTGCCGCTGGGGTCTAGACGTCTAGGCATCGAGGGGGTYATCCGAGGCAGGGCGGATATGAAGGTGATCCGTTTGGGGTGTATTCAGTATGGCGTATGGTTGGCATGTCGTGGGCGGTTCATAGGTTGAAGTTTGAACGATGGTGGTGGGGGTGATTGTTATGGGTTGCGAGGACCGAGCGTGAACCCGTTTTGGTGCGCGTCGTATGGCGTGGTATGACCGGACAGAGTTCTCCCCCCTTTCCGAACGCAAGCCGGTCAATACAGCATCATGGATAAGTCGATCTCGCATTGCATACCGTAACTCGAGACGTCCGCAAGGTGCAACCAATCGCCCCAGCGTTCCGTACGCAACGGCAGCACCCCGTCTACGCGTCTACGTGCGCATGCACCGGCATCGGCGTTCAAGATGAGTAAAGGCAAGCTCCAGCCCCATGTGCGAAGGCTTACTCACCAAACCTAGGATCCGCCACCGAGACCCTGTCAGGAGACAGTGCGTCAGTATTCTAATTGGCATGAGCGGCATCCACATTGACAGCGCGGGGCGGCCATATAGTCACCAGCGGGRGACAGCGCGCAGCTTGCCACTCGCAACTCGCTCCTCGCTCAACGNNAACGNCACTAGCAGGCTCGTCCGACTCAGTGCCCGTCACGCAGAGTCCATGGGCCCGCGGGCGAATCATCGYTCTTTCGACATTCAACGTCCGGCGGGCGGAGTGCGGGGCGAATTACGTCGTGGYTGGACGTWCGACGTACGACGCYGACGACGACTTCCTTTGGCAAACCTTGMSCTATGGCTGCATTAGTCTCGGCGCACGCGCTCAGCGCCCCGCGTTCGATGCCGAGGACCGCAGTACGATTCAGAATTACATGCCTAGAGGGCCCAGGTTGCGGGTCATACTTGAGTCAGGGCAGGTCCCGTTGGCCGACGCACCGCCGCCGCTGCCGATCGTCTGCGCCTGTGGTGCGCTTGCGAGGGACGTGCCTGGTCCTGGTTCTGGTCTTCGAAGGGCGATCGTCCATGGCGCGCATTCGAAGAATGTGGCGCGCGATTCAAAGGGGGACGCGCGGGGCTGGACGCGGATCGAGCTTGACCAGCACCTGGTATGGCCGCGTCCATGCTGGAGTGCCCTCGACTGATGCGAGACGGCGCTGYATCGTCAGCTGCACCATTGCGATTTGTCCATGTCAATAGAAGCCAAGACCCGGAGCTAAGGATATGAGGCGGATGTGGAGGCAGATGGCGCATGGACAGCGTAGATGCGGTGCGCTGCCACAATTYCGGCGGGAYGATCGWCCACATYGCGTATGTCGGCATATAGYTTGTCARGCCCGCYAGGTTCYACACATTGACAGAASCTGGCAGGGGCGGRGCGKAGGTGCGRCGAGRCCGTCCYAGTGCRCSTNCACGGCGTGCGGTRCAACGTCGYTRATTRCCYCTTCGGGGAGTGTACRTTGAACCAGCCTCTGCGGAGGCYGGKCKRGTGTCCTTGGCTGTAAGCCACATGAAACTTTGTGTAAGGATGTGGACGCAGCGTGCCTTGATGTGTTCTGTGTACAATCTGGCGGAATCAGATCGACTTGTTGCCTTTGAACCATCGCGTGGAGGGCGTGCGTTCAGGTCGTGTGGGAGTGTCGTCGCGCGGTGCGATGAGACAGATGCTCAACAGCATCGATGATTCGGTGAGTCGTCAACACTTCGTCAATCTCCTGGTCGTTTGACTGTTTAGGCTGCTTTCGGAACCCATCTCTGCGGCGTGTTATGGGTGTCACCTCTTGACAACAAGGATCTGAAATGATATCGCACTCACCGCTCTGACGACGTTTATGAGCGAGATCTCGGGTGCCCGACACTAGTTCTTCGATACGAATGTGAGTGAAACAGCAATGCAGCCCGTAGAGTCGTCGCTTCTACTCAGTAGCAGAAACACAGCACCAACCCTGGATGAAATACATCACTGGGCCTGATGTTGCCGTACCACAAGTACCCTGACATCACCGAATCGACTAGATGTCCACGGTCTCCAATGCCGCAGCAATTCCCGACTTATGCCGGCTTAAGGTCACGACGACGGAGAAGTGTTTCTGTCTCAGAGCTTTCGATGGAACGATTGCCCTGCAACGTTTGTGCTGGGATAACAGCTCCGGTCCTGATAGGTATCAACAATGTCCGGGACACAGAAAACGGGGTAAGAATAACGTTACGCGATACTGGTACACACATCGCCGCCCCTACATCCCTCCCCAACCCCTCTACACAAAGTCCGCGACCGAGATGCGCTGATCCAGAGTATATWNGGACAGCTTAGTATTTGCTTTGCGCCTTGCCATCAAGCCCGCCGTACGAGCTCAGCATYGCGCGAGCGAGCAGRACAAAAGCGACGAATAGCAGAAGTGCGGCGAAGACGATGAGGCCACTGAAGCGGTACCAGTAGAGCTCGGCGAGCTGCTCGAGGTAGCGTATCATGACCTTGCCAGTCAGCTTCGACTCGCCCTCRGCACGGACGCCRAACGAGAACGGGACCTCAGCGATGGCTTCGTTCGGGATGTTGCATTTYACMAGTAGGTCGAGCGCAATCTTGAACCCATCCGAGTTCAATTGTCGTGCCTTSAGGAACTGTAGAAKTMAATGACGTCAGARAAAGGTSAATGGGAACATGTGTGAGGGAACAGCTCACAGTCTCCTTGCGTATGCCAAAGAAYCCGGACATGGGGTCACTCGCAGAGGTAAGYGGAAGRGCGAGCATGCGCGCGCCGTTCGAGATGACGCGACGGTACARCGGCCAGCCTTCGTCGATCTGCACACCCTTGGCATACCGCGTGCCGAGCGCGAAYTGTTTTGAAGGCGACATGGACGCCARCATRGCAGGAACGTATTCAGGAGGGTGCTGCGGACACAAAACATCAGMATAKAATYMCTACGTACCGCTCCCCGCCGCTATTGAAGGRGCCACAGYGATAGGGCAACGATCACTGCTGCGGAGGTAGACTCACCTGCAAATCGGCGTCCATGCAAAGCATATTGTCGCCAAGCGCTTCCCGGAAGCCGCGAACGACAGCACTGCTGAGACCGCGCTCTGTTGTGCGCACGATGATGCGGACGTTGTAGCCCTCACGGCGGAGGGATTCTACAGTCTCAACGGAACCATCGCGAGAGTTGTCATCTACGATGATGACTTCCACCTCGGCGGGATTTACGGGGGAGTTGACTTGAGAGAGAGCACCAAAGATACGAGTGACGAGTGGACGCAGGTTTCCGTTCTCCCTGAACGCGGGGACAATGACGGAGTAGTTGATTGAAGACATTGTGTTATGTCTGGGATGGGAGGCGAACNGGAGATGCAGGTATGCGTAGGGGCGAGGGTCTTGGAACAGCCCTGGTTTGTCAGATAGTGCAAGGGTACAAGATAACAAGAGAGCGACGGTGCAACAGAAAGTGCAGGAGAAGTAGCGAGATGAGCTGGCAGACGATGGCGGTAAGAGGAGAAAGCTATACGGACACGTCGATCCTCCAAACTTGGCGACTCTTCCGCGAGCCAAACTCTGACGCCGGAGCGCTCGACGCGCTTCAGTCACGTGCTAGGCATTGTGGCCGGCGAGTGTGAGCACCGCAGAAGTACTGGTAACTGCAGCCACCTGCAGCCTTTACTAGGCTGTACATGTCAGTTGTAGACGTACATTCGTCCTGTCGAGTAGAGTCCGCTAAGCCCGCTCCTGGGGCTGCAATGACCTGCAGACGTATCTCAGGCTGCACGGCGCGCGTCAAGCTCACCGCATCTCCCGCTCAGGACGCTAGGTCTGCCGGTCTTGAAACGTTCATATCTGAGGCAGAGTTGGTTAGCTACTCCTCGGTCAATTTGTAGCAGTATGTATGAACAGTAGATACTAGAGGTAGTGATATCTACAAATATCCAGGAGCTTCAACGATCTCTTCGCGAACCATTGCTTTGCCAGTAGCCCAAGCGCTTCATTTTCACAACATTTTTCTCTTCGGAGTTCTCGGTGTTGATTGCTGCACGCAAATTGTGTTCAAATCCAAGGAGAGGGCCAGGGAGGTCGAAAGGGAGACAAGCCAGGAGAGCCGGACAAGCGCCTAAGGGGAAACGCGTCGCGCGTCGCTCGCGTGTCACGTGCCTGTGCCGGTGGCGGCCCTGACGGCGCGGTCCTAATCGAACAGGTTAGCCATCGACGACGACGAGCACGACAGCCACAACGACGACCATCGCCTCCTCCTCCCACTCGCCCCAGAGTGGCTGACTTGCGTCTGGACTAGAAGCCACCTCGCGCACAGCCCCACGCATTAGGCTGACGGATATCACACACCCGCCATTCCTAATACAACATTCTGCGAGTTCTGCTGTGACATACTGATACAGNCCCCCGTCCCTCTTTCATTTATCCACGCCGACGACTGAATCCTTGCACAATCTTCACCGCGCACCTCCACCACCATGAACTTCTTCAAGACGAAGCCCCGCACACCTCCTGACCTCGTCAGAGGCCTCCGAGACGCGCTCCCTAGGCTAGACGCAGGGCCGCCGGGAGGGGATACGAGGAGAAGGGTAAGTCCCTTCACAAGTACTTTCTGCCTCACATCAACCATGTGTACTAGGCAAATGAAGATGTGGCAAAGAACCTCCAACAGATCAAGGCGATCTTGTATGGCGACGGCGGTACGCATGATCGTGCACGGCTCCCTTGTGACGGCCCCCTTAACTCGTGTTGGCTTTCATAGACCCCTTACCCGAGTTGGTTGCACAACTCGCGCAGGAGACCTACAACACCGATCTCCTGCTCCACTTGATTCAGAATATCCACAAACTTGAGTTCGAGTCGCGGAAGGATGTTGTTCAGATTTTCAACAACCTGCTCCGACGGCAAATTGGTCCACGTTTTCCGACGGTGGAGTATCTCTCTTCCAAGCCTGAAGTCCTATTTGCGGCCTTTGATGGCTACAGCAACGAGGACATCGCCCTCAATACTGGTATGATCCTTCGCGAGATGCTGCGGCACGAGCCATTAGCCAAGATTTTGCTGTACTCCGAACAGTAGGTCATGTTTTTCTTTCATGTGCCACTTTCGTCACATCGCTTCGCAGGTTCTACAAGTTCCCTCATTACATTGAGACCACAACATTCGGGATCTCATGTGATGCTTACACGAACCTGAAAGAAACCCTCACGCGACACAAGACCATGGTCGCCGAGTATCTTGACAAAAACTATGATCGGGTAGAGTTCCACCATGCCTGCGCATCACCTGCGGTTGTACTGACTGTTCATCATCTAGTTCTTCTCGTCATTCACTACGCTCATCCTCTCGAGCAATTACGTCACTAAACGACAGTCCCTGAAGCTCCTCGGAGAGATCCTACTGGATCGTGCGAACTTCAATGTGATGGCGCGCTATATCGCGAACGAGGCGAATCTGAAGATGATGATGAACCTCCTTCGTGACAAGAGCAAGAACATTCAGTTTGAGGCGTTCCACGTGTTCAAGGTCTGCGTTGTTGCGTGCTTGCTTAACGTGTGTTCGGTCAAGTGAACGTGGCTATTGTGTAGGTGTTTGTGGCCAATCCCAAGAAGCCACCGCAGATAGAGAGCATCCTCAGACGCAACAAGGATAAGCTGCTGAAGTTCCTCAAGGACTTCCACAACGACAAAGAAGGTGCGGTATTCGTTATCTCCTCCGGCCGATCCATGTCTCATGATTCAATGTGCACTCAAGACGAACAATTCATGGTATGCTGCCCCCTGGCGCTTATGCACAGTTCAAAACGACGGTTGCTGACAGACTCTTAACACGCCCACTTCTTCAGGACGAGAAGCAATTCCTCATAGTGCAGATACAGAACCTTTGATGAGAGAATGCGTTTCAGTCCCTCTCCTCATTCTCCATTCGGTTAGTTTGGCGCTATCCGGTGCACTTCCTGCTTGCGTCCTCTCTCCCTCCGTCCTGGTTTCCGACGCTCACTCTTGGTGTTGATGCCGCGCATACCCTTTGCTCCATCCCATCCCCTGTCTCTCCGGTGTACCATTCTTCTTGCTCATGTATCAACAGTATGATCGTTCTCAGCTCTCAGTACTCTCCTATCCAGAGGNCCCCAGTGGTTGTCCTCTCTGTCGTTGTGTCCGTATCTCTCGTACTTGTCGTAATGCGCTCTCGCATATCTCGCAGAACTATCCCTCGGACTTGGATTCGAAGTAGCAGTCTGTCATCCGTTGTCATTGTTCTCGAAGCTGGTGTACATACTGCGGTGTTCCTCGTCCTCCACAATCCGTTGCGCTGGCTCGCGCGTCCCGTGGATAACGTCCTCTCGGGCCTCACTGGCGCCGTCGATCCGAAGTCACAGACCTGTACGGTTGGAATGAGGACCCCCGATTATAGTAGGTGAACCCACATCACTCCGGCCAAAATCTGGCCCAAAATGTCCGCAGAAAATTGGCCATTTTGACGGTCAAATGTCCGAAAAAAATCTAGGTTCGGCCGCCTTCGGCGGCCGTTTGTCCGCATATTCGATGTGGGTTCAAAATGGTAAGAAAATGTCCGTACCATGTGAAGTAGGTTGTGTTTACAACACAATTTGTATGGAACGCGTAGGCTGGACAGTTTGGAATAGCAGGAAATGCACGCTGCATAGAACCACTGCTGTCGTACCCCAAGCATGACCACCGAAACCTTCGGCCTACGGTAGGTATATCTCGCTGCGGGCGCTTAATACATAATGCTATGACGCCCTAATAATGGCTGTAGCAGTCGTCTTTGCAGGTGATACAGATTGGGCGTAATGCATTACTCAGGATTACTTAGGTAGAAACAGATCATAAGTAGACTACATTGTATGATAGCTCAAGCGCTCACACATCTATAGACTGGTGAGTACGCTGGCTTGGCCGAGCGCCTCTGGGCTCCGAGAATTTGTCCGGTTATGTGACATAGGTCTGGCCGCGCCTTACGCGGTTTTGTCCGGCATTTTACAGTGGGTTGGAGGCCGATTTTGGCCTGTTTTGTCCGAAAAAAAAGTAGCTTGGCCCCCCTCCGGGGGACCAAATTTGTCCGAATTGTGATATGGCTGGGCCTACTATTATCGGGGGTCCTTTGGAATGGTAGAACGCGAGACCGGATCTCTGCATTGCTGCTAGATTGGGCGCTGCTGCGGGGCGTCCCTGACTACACCATGCAGCTGTGGTGGCCGGAATCGAGCGAATACCGAGAAGCACGGTCAGGTGCCTGCGTATGTCGTCGAGGATTCCCGGTACTCGGCAGTGCGTCACCGCGGCCCAAGTTCGCGTTCGCAGCCCCCGCTCACATGTGCGGCGCGGCCGCTCCCATCGGCGAGCCCACAGCAGCTCGACTTATCCGGCTGCAGAAGCAAAGAGATCCAGCCGCGCCATTCAGTCTGCATGCGCCCCGAAGCTCACGTGCGTCATGCGCAGGCTCGTCGAAGTGGCTCTGGGAGTCCCGGTCGTAAGCTGCTGCTCACGACCCGAGGGGCGCGACGTCTTTGGAGTGTTGATGCTGCGAACAGGTCTCCAGACATGGCCCGGGTTCCGGTCCTTCTTGTCCGTGAGAAGCGCTTCTGGCACAGGTGCTAGTGGCACAACTGCCGCACAGCTCGACGGTGCTCATCGATGTTCCCGCCTGCGAGAGGCCATGACCGCTGCCGAGGGCTCCTGCCGTATGCGCGCAGAAGGCCTGCTTTGTGCGAGTGTCGATCCGCTTTCATGTGGCGCCGGCGACGCGTTCGTTCTCAGGCCTATACACACACGATCAGCTCTCGCGGTAGGGTTCGAACAGGCCGGCGAACCTTGGAAGACGTCTGAACGGCCCACAATGCGCCCCTTGTGATGATGCGAATCACCCTGTGAAGTGCGGGGCATGTCGCTGCGAAGCTCACGAGAAGCGAGAGAGGGGGCTCGCAGTACATCGGGTCGCCAATGGACCCTGGAGATGAGGGCCTGAATGCCGAGCGACCTGCGGTCCGGAACGGGGCGATGTTGGATACGGTTAGACTCGGGGAATGAACGCCTTCTATTCGACAGGAAATGTCCTGGACTTCTTCGCTTGAGTGGCACTGCAAACCGTACCAGCAATCCTGCGGAGAGCATTACGAGCCTGGCCAGGGCCAGTGGTGTATACTCGAAACTGAATACTGCTCAGGACATGGAAGAATGGTGCGAAAAGACGTGGCAGAGGGGCGTCATCAGCGAAGCCCGTTAGGAGCGAAGTATGACGAACCGCGCCGCAAGAATGAGGGCAGCGTCTGCGGCCATAAATGATGCAGCATCCTGCCCAACTCACCGTATGGTCGACTCGCGCGTGGCCAACGCGCTCCGTGCTCTCCAACGTCCAGGCCCAGGGGAAAGTAGTTCCGGACGAGGGGCACAAATCCCTCGGACAACGGGCCAGTTTCTGCCCGTGACCTCGCCGAATCGCCGCAGGTCCTGTCGCCGTCCTCGATCGAGAGGTTCTGTGAAATTCTATCGCATGCGAATGGTAAAAAGGTCCCTGACTAGCAGGGATAAGGAGTAGTACGCGATCGGGAGAAGACAATCCACCTCCATGCAGAAAGCACATTGGATGCTCGCGGTTGGCACAATCAGCCTTTGCGTTATCAAGGTAAGTCGCTTGCTGCCGCGGTGTTGGCGAGCCTGGCGCGAATGTCAGGACGCCGTGATATTGTCATGTTCGTGAGATGCATGTCGGGCCGTGATTCCGTCATCGCGAATGTCTTGGAACCGGCTTCCAAGGGGCCATCGATGTTTTGCGAAGGAGGGGGACGAGACCTGTGGGCTTATCAGATCGCGTGAACACAAAGTATAAGAAAACGACAGATAGTGATATACGCACGCTCTAATAATGTCCATGAGCAAACACTCTGAGGCGGAATAGGCACATGTAACAGAGGCTATTAAAGCAGCCTCCCTAGTTAAGGCGCACCCGATGCTTGAGGGGTTGAGCGAGGCTCGCGCCATGAGCCCTAGCTCAATATCGATCTTATGCTGAACTTCGATGCACATATCCAGCGTCTCTCCACAGCCGAGAGGCATCGATGCTCATGCATATTATGGAGATCAGCTGCAGCTTGTGTGCTCCACAGCATGTCCCGATAACAGGATCCTACTGCCACTGTCCAGACAGCGATATCTTTACTGTACCGGATAGGCTGAGCGCGTTCCCTAGCTCGAATTTTCGATGATGTTATCTAGATAATACCTCTGTCATGCGAGTACAAATTCCAGGACATTGCCTTGAAGCTAGTAGATGATCCCCATACTGTCCTGCAAAAGTCGGGTTAATCTATGGTGTCAGTAGTCATTGGGGGCTGTACTGACATCCAATTACTCAGAGCATTAGGCGGCGGGAGCACGGTATCTGGTTGCATCAGAGATGGTAATTGAAGAGTTGAAAGAGACGGCAGGCCAAGTACTGATAGCTGCAAAGAGTGCTCAGAGTGAGTGGGAGAGCCATGGACGGCGTAGTGTGACATAATGTGGACCGTGACAAAGAGTCAGGTGATACCAAGTCACGGGCAGAATCGCCACCAGGGCTTGCAAAGCCGAGGCTAGCGCGGTTTAGCTGGCTTTCATACTGTACTTCGTACTTCGACCGACGACCCATCGATTGCTCGTTCACACTCGTGTGCACCTACGGCTATCAAAAGAGGCATCTCAAACCAGACGTCTGTGAGAGTTTGCAAGGAAGAACCTGACGGGTGCTCTTTCGTGCAGTCTCGTGCACACAGCTGTATGCGAGTCGCGGTAGGTCGATACCTCATCTACGATTCCAGGCTCTGCTTGCTCACTGGGATACTTCGCAGGTGGCCTTCTATGTACATATTATATTTTGCTGCCGTCATCTGCAACCACCCACGTCGCCGATACCGAGCCTAGGCGTGCACAGGGAATTCTACCAGGGCTTCTTCTGCGGATATGATCCACCAGAGTTTTGGAAAGTGATCCGGAGGTCTCAAGTCGCCCGCGCATGCCATAGCAGGGAAAGCCATGGCGCTGCTAGTGAGCCCTCACAGTGCTTTCTGTGCACACGCTCGCACGAACGTGTGCCATTNGCTTTCTCGGGGTTGCGCCACAAGGACGATGCGCTTGCTGGAATACTCGGGTGTCCTTCTCAAGCAGTATGGAACACCGTCACTAGAAGACCCTCCGTCCGTGTCCGCGCCTTGCTCGTCCTCCGCTCCGCTCAGTGTCGTACGCCTTCAGGTAATAGGCTAGGCCAGAATCGTCTCCAATTCACGAACAATCTACTTGTCGGATCTCTGACTACAAGCCTATGGGAACGAACGTGAATGGAAGCTCGGTGATAGTTCCCGCAGGCACGCACTGCACTGCACGGCACACACTGTGCCCAATGGACACGGAAATAGGCGGTCCACTGGGTCAATGTGTCTGCTTTTCGGGACCATACTTCATGCCAACTATCGTGCGTGTTTAACGCCCATTTATACCCCGTGGACGTGAAGAGCCAGGAGCGCTCTTGCACAAGGAAAAGCTACGTACACATGTTATGTCATGTTGCACACTGACGGTTAGGAACTCGAATCACTACGTCAACTACTTTGTGCCACAATGACTGAAGCACTGACGCACTGGCCGGTTGGTGGTCTATCTCGTCATTATCCCGACATTTCACAGACTTTCACCTCCGGTGCGTGCCGTAGAGCACGAGGCTCACAAGTCCCAGGGAGCTCGATCCGGAACCCGATCACCTGCTCTGTGAATGCTCTCCACCGAGACGCTTCTTGTTCCGGGATACTGAAGAGCGTCTGGATGGTCTACTCCGGCGGTTCCTGTGGGTCTACAGCGTCTGGGAAGACTTTAATTCAAGTTCCGTCTCTTATCAAGTCGGTCAGGCCTCACCCCTCGACTTTCTCGGCGTCGTTCGTCCCGATGGCGTTCCAGGTTCTTGGTAACGATCTCCTCAATCCGGTTCGTCACACTGATGTCGATGTGCTAACGAGTGCGACATGAGATTCCAGTGCGATCCGGCGCCTCGTGCTTGAACATCGCAAGCATGTCCTTTCCGTCCTGCTTGTACATGGTCTAGCCGGCACGCGATGTGCGTTAGGCGACCGGGTTCTGCCACCTTATTATCCCATACCCGCCTCCTCCGTTCCCCTTGCTCCCCCGTGCCCGCGTTGGCCTTGCCCCTTCGTTGACCATGCTCGTCCTCCACCCCAACTCCCAGTGCGACGTCTGCCTCGACTACTACACAGCTAATAGGGAGCCCCATGCTATCGGCTGTGGTCATGTATTCTGCCAGAGGTACGCATCTCCCCTTTGTACATGGCATCGGCCCGGCCGACGTCGTCATCGGCCCACTGACTGTTCTGCGCGCAGGTGCTTGCAGTCGTTAACTCGACCCAGCTGCCCTCTGTGTCGCTCTCCGTTCCTGTTTTCCGAAGTGCGAAGGCTGCACGTCGATAAGGCGACGCTGCCTCCCGCCACTCCCCAATCCACCCCACCCGATTTGGACTCTGCAGACCGCGCTCGTCAGTTCCAAACCCAGCTCACTCGTATAATCCGGGGAGGCGCGACTGCATCCGATATGTGCGTCGTGCAATCGGAGCTCAAACCTTGGTTGAGCACTCAACGCCCCGAGGATGTACGCTGCTCATTACCGTGTCTCCTCGCGCATCGTTTTCTGACATCGAGCAGCACGCAGATCTTCGGGCAACCTACACGCTTCTGTACCAGTTCACCAAACACAAGCAGGCCCTCGCGGATGTCGAGCAAAAATGCACCATCCTCGAGGAGCAGCTTGAGAACGAGCGTCAGCAAGCAGCCGCCGATTACGAGGCATTGGAGAAGCAGGCCTCCGAGGAGCGCGAGGCTCTTCTCGCGGCGCAAAACAACCTCGAAGAGGGCAACGCTCGTCTACTCAAGGAGTGCGAAGAGTTGAGGACGTGAGTGTATATTCCACAATATCGTTTGCGTATGGACTGTAACTGAAACGTATATGCCCACAGCAAAGTATGCAATTACGCGTTCGTTAGCTTCGATCAGTTTAGTTGACTTGGCATGTTTTGTAGTGCGAAGAGTTCTCTGACGAGTGCCGTCGGCTCTCCGACGAGCTCAAAGAGCTCAAGAGCAATCCTCTTCCGCCCTTATTCAGACCCACCGAGGCGCGGCATTTCTACCTCCACGACCTCAGTGGCTCAAAGACGGACCCCGTCGCGATCCTCAAGGATAGTGCGGACAGCGCAGATGCAGTGAAGGTCCACATTGTCGGCAAAGACAAAATCTTCCAGCTATCTCCGGTGCCTCCTACTGAGCCTATCCCTGACCTCCCGTCTAGTCTGATGACCTTCCAGCCCCTCACGGACGATATTGACGAAGCAATCGACGACGACGCAGGTCACAGACTCGGCAGCGCCCCTGCCTCTCGCGCAATACCCATTCAGGCTGACTCCAATCCTCACCGCTCTCGCAGCCACTCGTCGGGCCTGAACTTCGCCGATCCCGATGCGATGTCCATCTCTGTGCCTCGGAGCACGCTTGACGTTCACATGGCGAGTGTTTCCTCTTCGCCTAATGTCTCTACTATGCAGTATTCCTTGCGCCCCGTGGAGTTCGTCTCGAGTTCCCTCCGTGTCCCGGAGAACGCCCTCGGCCTTCGGACTGCAGAGCCCATCCGCACGTCACCCACGACAATGAACCCTGAAATCATGGAGCATCAGGAGCGAAACAAGCGTTTGGCAATGCTCAGGGAGGTCCTCGCAGACAGTCCGTCACCCGCAACTAGCCTGTCGCGCAAGCCGACTCTATCAGATGCTAGCCCCGACAGAGCGCGCGCTGCCGCACCCACTGGAATGACCTCTACTCGTACGCCATCTCCGGTGTCAAGCGCATCGCAGGCGTACTCCATGTCGTCGGCGGACGGCTCGGGAACTACTCAGCGTCACTATCTGCTTCAGCCGGGCATCTCGTCGGCYAGCATGGCCGCCATGGAACACCAGCAGCGTACTCGAGCATCATCTACAGCCTCCACGACCCCTGCTCCCCCTGTCTCCTCGGTGGCCCACGCGAACACTACGCGTGACCGGGATACGACGCCCCAAGTGCACGCCATCTACGCCCCCGCGCCTCCTCCGGCGCCCAGCCCCTCGAGGCCACCGCCTCAGCCTCGGAGGCAGTCGACGGAGCCTGCTTCTATCTCCAAGGGCAAGGCAGCCATGATGGGCATCCTCCCTACCGGACCCTATCAGTCGGGCCTCACTCGCAGCATGCGCGCGATGCAAGAAGCTCCCCGCGTCTCATAGTCAGTTCCCTCCTCCACATGCTCCAGACCTCGACCGCCTTTCAGAGCGGCCACGGATGTCTAAGACCGTGTCCTCCGTCCCCGCGGAATGCCCATGCGCGTGTGCTCAAGGACGGTCGTGGCRGCCTCGCGCTCTCGCGTCCCTTAAGTTATCCTAGGTACGATTCTGCTGACCCTCACAGGAGGCGCGGCGTCGCCGGGCTCGGCGCAGCTCYCCTCCTCTCCAGGTCCCAGCAACGACGCAGCTTTACACGCAGCGGGCGCCCTAGATGGACCCCGCGAGTTAATATAACCTATCTCTGCGCATATGCACATCCCACCCCACACCTCTTCCCACTCATCCCGTTGCATTCGCCGCTGCGCTTCCAGACCTCCTCGGAGCGTTCATGTCCTTGTCTTCTGTGACGCCTCGGACTTCTGGCCCTCATATCTTCCCCGCATCCGTCTCATTAGTGGGCTAGGTCCCTCCTGTACTAGTACTACAGTATTCCTCGAGATCCCCCGCAATCTGTTCGTTTCCCCCCTCCGGTTCGAACTTCTTGTCTGCAGCATGCATTGCGGCACAAGTCTGCGGCACAAGTGCTGGCAGGGAACTGATACTCGATAGAACACCCCCCTGCAGATCGATATTGAACCTTCCCACCTTCTCGGGAAGGACATCCACGGAGCGAAGACGAAGGCGGCAGGAGCGCGTTAAGCGGCGTCGTCTTTCCCCATGATAGACATTCAGAAACGGTGCCTCGAGGCTKACGGACCCTTCGACATAACGCTACTGGGCGTTTTCTAGCTCACCATCGGCGAACCTTGGGAGACGGAAGGCGTCGGGGYACTTTGCTCTCGCTCGGAAGGCGCTCTGGAAGGGCCTATCAGACTTCATACCGGGATTCCACATCATYGGGTCGACCGCCATTTAGAGGCTAACGGAGCGGAGGTGTCTGGCAGTGGGAAGCGTCAGGCGACAACTCGTGTAGCACCATGCGGTTTTAATGTAGGCCACTGTAGCCGACCGTCTTGCAAAAGTTCCAGCAGCACTGTTGCAGCTGGTAGAACGAATAACCCCCAACGTGTTGTGGAAGAACGGCATTCCGGGCGGCGGAGGCGACAAATCCGTTGCCCAAGTTGCTGCGCTTGTTTGGTCATACGCTTCCGCGGCCGGGCGTCGTGGCGAGAGAAYGAAACCCCGGGGTTTTCGCGCGCCAGGGACACCCCTGGGCGTGGCAGAATGAACGCAGACACGTCGACGGGTTCGCATGGACTTGCCGTTCATCTTGARGCCGGGCTGATCCCGAGCGTGAGCATATCGGGTGTGGAGAATTCAGAACAAGGCGTGAATAAAATAAGTAGTAGTATGCGAAGCCCCTACGAGCACCAGTTTTAATACAACGGACACGTCGTACCGGATGTTCCCCGCGCCATATATGCCGGTAAGTACAGCCGAAGGAGGGGTAGTTCCTCAAGTCCGTGAGCACTCCAAAAGAAACCGACTCGACACTCTGCTCAAAGGTATGCCAGCTGCGCAGCTTCAATAGGTCGCATTCACTTGGTGAATGCGCGGATGATCTTCGCGGAGATGTGGAGGAAGAATATGGAGGCAATGAAGGAGAGGGAGAGGACAAGGACGATGAAAGGGTCACTGTAAGCCGTGAGCATCACGGTGAGCTACTTTCGTACATCGTGATAGYAGGASAAGCGTTCTAGGACTCACACTCGCAGCCCTGGTGAATCGTCCGTGTAGAGCTTCAGCATGGTGTTGGACGAACCGCCGGCACCCGCCGCGCGTGTAGAGTTGGGCTTCGAGACCTGCGAGCCAGCCGCGCGCCGCCTGAAGAACAACGCATAGCATAAGCAACCTAGATGCTTCACGAACATATGTTGCATACCGAATCTGAGCACCCGGAGGCTTCGCAACACCAGTCGAAGAGCGGCCATTGGTGCGAGAGGAATCAGAGTCAGACTRCGCATAAGAAAAGGGATTGTTCAGAATATTAGGCCACRTAGATTGCAACATAGGCAGAGCGACATACCATGGTGGCGGCGAGTGTGGAGGTGGACGTGTGCTGGCAACTCACGCTTCAGTCTACGTGCACGTCTCCTCTCCAGACCACGTGGAACCAGTACSRGRACTGTGACTATGTGACATGCTCTCCGTCACTGAAGCACGCAGTCACGGTGACGCACATGGCAACAGCGCTTACTGCTCGCTTGCTGCTTGAACGCAGCTGGTGCTCGTGAATTACCTTCATCTCCTCGTCGTCATGTCGCTGGTGAGCAAGTAACCCAAAGATTCCCGCTCAGTGAGATTCAATGTAATTACAGATACACGCTTTGGTGGCCAAGGGGCCGACTATCCTGGCYGAGCATCAGGCCGGCCAACGAGACTTCTCGCAAGGTTAGCTAATCCTTACTATGCGCTACCCCGCCTGTACTCACTCGAGAATCCAGCAACTCAGACAATCCTCTCCAAGATTCCCCCGAACAATAGCAAGCTTACCTATGTGTGGGAGCAATATCTCTTCCACTACATCTCGGAGGGTGGATTTACCTACCTAGTAATGGCTGACGATGCTGCGGGAAGGTGTGTCAATCCGTTATATGCAGTCGTACCTAAGCCCTCATCCTCTATAMYTTTAGGCGCATGCCCTTTACCTTCCTRGCGGAACTGCAGCAGAAATTCACCTCACAACCCTTTGCCTCATCCTCATCCTCATCCGACCCTCCTGCGCACTCGTTGCAAGGCACATTCGGACCCGTGATTGCTCAGCTCGTAACACAGTACAACACCAACCCTCCGACCGACGAACTAACCCGAGCCCAAGCCGAACTTGCGCAAGTCAAGGACATCATGGTACAGAACGTAGAGCAGATCCTATCCAGGGGAGAACGRATTGAGTTGTTGGTTGATAAGACCGATAACATGGCCAGCCAGGCAACTGCCTTCAGGCGAGGCGCCAGGACTGTTAGGCGCAGCATGTGGTGGAAGAACACCCGCATCCTCGCGCTTAGTGTGGTTGTGGCCTTGGTGAGCGCGATATGTCAATATCTAACGGTACCATCCGCTGATCAGATGTCCGAACCCGGACCCYAGGTGCTTCTGTGGGTTCTGCTAGCGCAGTTCTGCGGGGCAGGCYTGAACCAATGTGGGGCGAAGTCTTAAATAGACTGGTCCATCGGACCGTCCCCTACATATGACCAGTCTTCGTCGTRCCCATGTATGCTAGCAGCCTCTTGCTTTAGTCTTCTGGATCTCTGTATTCTATTTCACGGATANGCAATTGTTTCAAGCCACAATCTCCCCCACCCGCCCACACGTTGGTCGTATKAGTGGGCCTMGGCTGCTGCGGCAGACGTGCCCTCATACAACGCGCACTGCCTGAGAGTGGCGGCAGCATCTCTATGGGCTGGTCAGGCCTGGCGCTTGCAGCTGCAGCACGCTGTGGCGCTGGGAGGCAGTACTTGCCCTATTTGGGTGGCAGTGTTGTGCTGATGTCTCCTTGACTGAAAACAATCCCACCGGATTTCTGAGACGAATCATCCTGCTTGTCCCTTCCCCCCAGCTCGAGCTTCTCTACGACACTGCTAGCGGCATAGGCCGTAGCGTGAGCCGTCGGAGACGATGCTTCTTGTACACCCGTCGTCGCAGTGCGATGTCTGCCTGGATCCGTATACGTGGGCAACCCAAGCCAAGTCGCCACATGCGATACAATGTGGTCATGTCTTCTGTCTGGAGTGGGCCTTCCTGAAGTGAAGCACGCAATGTGGTCAGTACTRACATTGACTTTCCATCGCACAGCTGCTTGCGGTCCGTGAGCCCGAGCAATTGCCCACTRTGTCGCAAAGCGTTCAACCCGGAGCGCATCAAAAGGCTGCATGTTGACAAGGTCAACGGGGATGGTTCTGGGCCTGCTGGGACGATGGTAGAAGAAAACGAGCTCTTTAGACGCGTTGCTATGTTCTTCTCGGAGGGAGCGAGCCCTGAAAACATCAACGCGCTCAGCCAAGAAGTGAACGCCTGGGTCGCCCAGTGCCCAAGACCATCTGATCTGTCTGTGGTAAGTGTTTTTGGCCRCACAGCGATCAGCATCCYTGCCGCAGAAGACCCCACRTTCACAATCATTGYGCCACAATTCCATAGCCTCATCCGCTGAGCTCCGCAGTCTCCGGGCTGCTCCAGTACATGGAGTTACAGCGGGAAAAGGCTGCAAACAAGGATTATATCGAACGCTTGAAGTCGAGTCACGAGCGACATGTTGCGGTAAAGCACAAGGAACGAGAGCTGTCCTCTCTAGTCGAGAGGAACTTACTGCAGGCCAACACCGAGGCCGAAAACGCTCTAGCTGCCCTTCGTGCAGAGAACGAACGCCTCCAACGAGAACTCGCACGCTATACCCATACATCTAACCCCCTTCCACGCCCTCCAGAGCTGAATCCTGCCATCTCGAACATACTCCGTCAATCAGCGGATGTATCGCATTTCACACAGGGTGCCGCCGCATCCACCACCRTCGCCACGGGCGTTGTTGTCCCCGCCCCGCCGCAAGACGCTCCTGGCGCTACRCAACTGACGTCYATTAGGACCRCTGAGCCTTCCGCACCGCAGGAGGCGCGATCCAAGTACAAGGTAACCAGTAACGGYGAACAGCTGCGCCAGGAGAACAGRCGGCGCCCTCACYTCATCGTYCCCGGTGCCCCGCCCTTCGCCAAGGTTCTWCCCGAAGACATGGATGCGACGCCGCGTGCCGCCAACACTGGCCCTGTACGCCCCATGGGAATGTGGGCAGGTGACGACTGGACGGCCGATTACACTGATCCTCGCCCTCGCCCCGGAGAAACTGCCATATGGGGAGGGCTGCCACAGTTCGCGCCACCCGGGATACCCAACCTGATAGTTGGCAAACCGATTCCGCCCCCAACAGACGGTAGTGCTTTTCCACCTTCGTTCGCCTCTGCGCCTGGCGTTGCAGGCCCTCCAGGTTTCGTTGCACAGCCGTCGAACACTGCTGATGNTSRACTCRTTTGCGAATCTGCAGTTCCCCACTAACGCCGCTGAGGTGCCGATGCCGGGAGAGCCCTACCTACCCCGCTCTGCCCGTATGCCGGTTGACCCGCCCGAGGGTGCTGTCACCAGTCGGTCACCCCATCGTCATCGTCCTGGACGCGCCCACAGGCCCGGATACATGATGGCGTTCTATCCTGGCGAAGGGATCCGATGGGTGACCGAGAAGCAGGCGTCGAAGATGCCGATTCGTGCGCGAGGAACTGAGAGCCGCCTCCCCTATGTGATTGCGAAGGAGCCCGACGAGATCGACATAGAGTGGCGCCAGCGCAATGGCAACGTCCCGCCCTCGGGCCCTAATCCGTTGCAGTTGTCTGGTGTACCAGAGAACGTCGTCGCGGGGCCGAGCACGAGCACGATCGAACGTGAGGAGGAGGTCGCAGTCTATGCGACAGCGAGGGAAGAGTCCAACCTCCTCCGTGGACAACCAGAGGCCACCAATCGATCCGCCATGGGTCTCTCTATCAGCAATCTCCCTGGCCCATCGGGAACAGCTAGTAGTGCACGACCTGGGATATCCGTCATGCTCACCTCGAGTCACAGGAATGCGAATCGGACTTCTGGCTTGGGCATTAGCCCTCATGCGGAACCCGGACGATCTACCACCGCCCGGCCGCTGCTTCAGAACCACGTCGTAGATGAAGCCCTCCCACAACCTTCCCCGGCCTCGTCCTGGGAAACCTCGAACTACCAACCGAGCAGGCGATCGAGTCTCAACCTCAGTGTCAACAACCTACCCGCCGTCCCCTCCCCGCATGGGTCTCAGCAGTACTCCGAGTCTTTGGAACAGATCCCGCTTAGCGTGTTCGCCGGAGGGCCTATCACACTGATCACCGACCACGCCTCTATCTCTATTCGCACAGACTCGTCATCGCGTAATCGTGAGACGTCCGGCGTTCAGCAGACCTCGAGAGAAGGCAGCTCTCGTCAGGTCGTCGCTGGCCTGCAAGATCTAGACGATATCAATCGCTCTCTGCAGCAGGTCGCCGAGCGGACTTCTCAGCGAGATGCTCACAGCACCCGATCGTCCGGGTCCTCTCGTCATTCCCGCAACACGTCATTCTCCGAGCACGAGTCCGAGGCAATCATCGGGCCCAGGACTGGCCTCGCGCTTTATGGCTCGAGACCTGCTACGCAATACTCCAGCAGCCGTGCTTCGGTCGATCCTTCTCCAGTAGATCCATCTCAGGTCGCCGTAAGATCCCCCAGCCGCTCTTCTCTACGTTCTCGTGTAGAGAGCACCTACAGCCACCGCTCCCGTGCTAGCTCGAGCTCGCAGCGATCCGTCGAACAACGGGCTCGACGCAGCTCGAACGCGTCTGGTGCAGCTCTCCGCGACCCACTCGATATTCCGCTCAGCTCGTGGGCGGCGGAGCCCGCTGATTCGCAGCCCTACGCCTCCCGCGGCCCATACGCTGCCAGTGACTCCCGCCCGCAGACCAGCCACGAGTCCATCCCGCGCTCGCTGGGTCCGCTTGACGGCATCGGTGGCGCCTCGGGCTCTCTCATGCTCTCGTTCGAGGCTCCGAGCACTTCGTCCGCGGTCGACAGGAACGGCGAGGCGGCCGCGGGCATACACGCCCCGCGTCCGCTGAGCAGYCGTCAGCCGAGCCTGTTCAATGGGTGGAGCGCGAGACACGGCCGGTGAGGTCTCTCTGTGCCGTGTTATCGTTCCCTCTCGGCTCTATCACCAAAAATATTCCTGGTATGTGAACGCATCCGTACGATTCCTCTTCGATAGACGTTCCGTTTGATCTTCATTGTCTGTACCCCATACCCCACATCTGCTCCCGTCTCTCTGGTGTTCTGGCTGTGTTCTTGCTGTCGTCGTCTCGTTTTCTCTCTTGTGCTTCGTGTTCTAGATGGCCGTTGTAGGATGCTGGCTGTTGTTTTCTACTGTTGTCACCCGTGCCACGTACAATGTGCGGGTTGTAGTCCCTGTAATGATCTGCGCCCCCATCTTCATCTCTGTACTGACTTGGAGCTCATCTTGCGCATCTTCGCCTTACTAAACTTCGATACCTTACTATCATCACCCATGCCCTTATGATCGAATACCAGTCGTCCACATACGGTTATGTAGCGACTTCATTCCCACAACGCGCCAACAAGGACAAGTCCCGAATGGCATTCACGGATACTTCATAGCTATTGGTAGCTGAATGTAGATCAATCGACGATTTCAAGGACATAAAGTGCAGTGCATGCATTCCAGACGTATACGGTGGTGACCATATACGTGTCCGCCACAGACAGGACATTGATCCGGGCTCATCATGGGGGACCGACCTGCATCCAAGCCTCACCCCGCATCTTTGCAGTCACCAGGCCGCGCAAGTACTTGGAGTCAACGAGGAAGGACCACAGCGCGCGCGTGGCGTCCGACCGTGCCTCCATGAGCGGCCGGATGAGCTTGCGTGATGGCACCGGCTTCGCCATCGGGGCGTGCGCCCTCGCCTCTGCGCTACTGTCAGCCTCGCGCCGCTTGATGTAGGGGTTCGGCGGAGGAATGTAGGGCACGGTGTATGGCGCCAGGGCCTCTCCGTGCAAGTCGCTCGAGCGTGGGGAGARGAGCCSTNACCATGACTTTCCAGGAAGCGRCGAGTCGCTTGAGCCTGATGAGCATCGGATGTCAGCTATACTGGAGTCTACGGMRTGGWGGATGRTTGCTTACTGCTTRTAGTTGGCTARTGGCGGAAAGGAAGCTSGGTCAGCTTCTTACTGCAAGTGCGTARARAGCGGAAGCCACTTACAGCCCACCCAGTAGTTGTGCCAGTGCGAAAGCACGAAGCTGGTGGCGTAGAATACGCCAAAGACACCCAGTGCAGCGCGTGCCTTGCCAGACAAGCTGCTGTCGCCCGYAAAGARCCATCGGCCRCCAGCCCAAAGCGCCTTCAGAGCCGGAACGAGGAAGTCTGGCACTTTCACAGTGCCCAGAATCCCGATGTTTCCTGATACRAGCTTCTGGACAAYGCAYCGAGTGACGCCTGCATATACAGCAGAGGCAGCAACACCACCAAAGATGGCCTTGAATTGGGCGCGCGTCTCCTCTTCGTCACGATTGCCCAACACGCGATCCGCGAGCAAACCAGTCACGTAGGCCGGTGTGTGCAGTACGAACGTCGGAAGGAAGAGGACGAAACGTGGATGCAGGACCGTRGTGAGGACATGCCGGATGAAGATGCCCACTGCATGGGTTCTACTGGGGCGTGTGGCCGGGTCAGGCAGGATRCCCCAGAGAGAGCTGTGGGAGATGTTCGTGTAGGACARTAAGGAATGGTACTTCAGCAGGGACTGTTTCGCCTTGGCCATGGAGGTCGCAGCGTTGGGATCTGTGAACAAGCTCGTCAAGCTGAAACGCAAACCACGAAAGTCAGTATTATGCGCCAGCAGTGAGGTATGTGGGTCGTTTACTTCTGAGATATCCACACGAAAAGTGAGGCAGGGATGCGTTCCTTGTCATCCCACAGAATATCGCTAGCAGCCTGGACCGCATACAGTGTATCCCTGCAAACCCAAGTATTACTCCAAGCACATGCTAGCAAATAAATAAAGCAGGCTTACCAGTCGGGTGCGTTGATGGTCAGGTCGAGGAGTCGTTTCTCGATCTCCGAGCTCAACGCYTTCACGAGTTCGCGTGARTCGAGATCGAGAGATGGCGCCRAGTCCTTGGARACGCCTTCTTGCGCGAACGCCTCAACGTCGATCGGCTTGCCCCACCTAGAAGAAMAGTATATCAGGCTCAAGCGTCTCGGCCCCTAAGCGCAGACATGAAACTTACCGGACGCACACCTCGCGATCACATTGACGTCAACCTCCAAGTTCAATGCYATCRTACATCATCATGGACTCACCCTGCTCTGGTACTGCGACTTGTCCGTGTACACGATGCCRACAGGGACGATGAGCAGYYTCTTGCTCTGCCCGCCCTTCGTCTCCTTCGCCCACTTGACGTACTCCAGCGCCGCMCGGCTCGCCCCATCCTTGACCTGCGCGATGCCCGGCTCGGTRTAGCTCGTGCCCTCCGGGAASACCCCGATGACCTCCTCCCTGTCGAGCGCCTTGAACGTCTCGCGGAAGAGGGCTTCGTTCGCGGTGTGCTGYGGCTGGGTGGGCTGGTCCGACGCGACGGGGGTATTGTTCGGRTTGCGCGCGACGGGGATGCTGCCCGAGGAGAGSAGGATGGCGCGTGCGAGCGCGTTCTTGAACATCGTCGACTTGGCCCAGAAACATACTGGGCGGCCGTGGGGTATCGTTATGGCTGCAAGAGGTCAGGTTGGTGAGGAGGGTGCGGCATTCACGACAGYGACTTGCACTTACACAACGTGGCAATATCGAGCAGCTCATTGTGGTGGCAGGAAGTGCTATCATACCAGTATATGGTCAGTCGCGGCAAATTCAAACGTGATCATAGCGGGAATTGTCAAGCTGCAGGGGTAGGTTGGTCGTGGTTCACATACATGATGAGTGGACCGTCCGGCGGCACATTCTCCACGCCATCAACGTGAACTTCAGAGTAGAATCGCAACGCCCAGTCGGATATCTGACGCAGACCGCGGTATACAAGCTTCAGTTCCATGGYAAACTCAAGAGGTAGCGAGTCGATGTAAGCGAGAGAAGAGCAACAAGCAGCTGCATYCCAAGCRACGGAGGTGCACRACTCGGCAAATCAACATGTCACACTCCCACGCCCAGATRTCCGACTTGAACATATTCRATACAGCATAGYAGCACACTCTAAGCAGTCCAACATAGTATCTGAGAAACACGGGCATCGACCACGGGGCAGGTCTTTGCGCAGGCCAAAGAACCTGTTGCGCGTCGAGCGGCGACCATTGATCATTCCACGCAGATAACTACCAGATGCAAAAGTACACAATCGCAGCCACCCGGGAAATGATGTTTTGTGCGCGCTGTGATTCTGCGATCACAGACGGCGACCACGGCGACCACCCTATCGAATGGTTGTAAATCAGCAGGCATTCGGATGGCTGTATTTGATTGATACTGACCTTGCGGCGGGTAGAGTCGGTGGGGATGGGCGTCACGTCCTCAATACGGCCAATGCGCATGCCAGAACGGGCGAGCGCACGGAGGGCGGACTGCGCACCGGGACCAGGGGTCTTGGTGCCAGTACCACCGGTCGCACGGAGCTTGATGTGGAGGGCGGTGATGCCAACCTCGCGGCAGCGGGCAGCGACGTCCTGGGCAGCAAGCATGGCCGCGTAGGGGGAGGACTCGTCACGGTCGGCCTTGACCTTCATACCGCCTGAAGCATCCCCAGTTTACTACTGTTCCAACAAGTCCGAAGCGGGCCAAAGTGACGCACCAGTGACACGGGAGATGGTCTCCTTGCCGGAGAGATCGGTGACATGGACGAAGGTGTCGTTGAAGGACGCGAAGATGTGCGCGACACCGAAGACGAGCTCGCCCTCCGCAACCTGGGGGCCGAGAGAGACGGCGTTTTCCTCCTTGGGCGCCTTAACCTTCTTGGGGGCCTACATCCGATAGTTAGTCTACCCATCCATCCCAAAGACGTGGGTTTTGCTGCCCAACGCGAACACCAACGCATCGGACCAGCATGTAGGGATGCTCACCATTGTGATGAGCTCGTCGGGTGTCTTGAGGGAGGGTGCTTGAGGACGGTGAGGAGGAAGACGAACGAGTGTCAACGAAGATTTCGCTACACCGAAGTGGGCGCTACAATCATTGCACGTGATCTATACATCGCGCCCTCCACGTGGGGTACGCGTCGCGACCCGCAATAAGCGCGAGGGTGAAGAGGGGTGAAGCTTTTGCGAATGCAAGTAGTACCGCCAGCTGTTCTCGGCCACTGGTAAGCATAATGCAAGACGCGTCAGCTTCGGCTATGCGTGTTATAGGTGAGCGTATAAGATACCAAAAGTATCAAGTCGGCTAACTACAAGTCAATCAGTATTTGACATATACACGGGAGCCAGAAGATCCAGCTCGTCTCGGCTTCAACGGGACCTTCTTCGAAACAGCAGATGAGATATTTGTAACCTTCCCACTCAAGCTCCTAGAGTATCTTTGCACTGTGAACGTCCCGGTTCTGGCGCCATATCTACCGCGTTCTACGGTGGGAAAGGCATCTGCACATACGGACACTCTCCTTCCTAATTCCAAGTAAATCCCAGACATTATCATCCTATATTCCACGGCGATCCCCTCCTCGGACGATGCCTTGGCTTCTACATTCAATCACCCACACTTCTACGGTCATAAGCAGACAGACAGTCACTGCCCCGCCGCGACGTTATACGCATACAGCAGATAAGATTAATGTTCGATAACAATCGCTCATCTGATCCAGCCCACCACCCACTTTGGGCACCCGGGGCTCAAACGCGAAGCCCAGGTGCCAGGTGGGCCAGCTCCCATGCGCGGCCGGGGCGCCCTATATAAGGCGGAAGGAGCTGCGATGGTACCCACGCCCGCACATTACACTTCTATCGCCTCCATCTCGCTTAGCTCGCTAACGCTTCGTTGACACCATGGCCCCCAACCCTCAGTGCGCTGCTCTTGCTGCTGCGATGAACAAGCAGGGTAAGACGGATGCGTCGTCGATCATGGGTATGCGGGTATTGAATGCGATGTGTCGATGTGCTA
>JAPEVG010000165.1:0-73384 GCA_029747595.1 Trametes cubensis
GTGTCGCGGTGTGCTGAGTGCGAGCAGTGTCTTCCACGTTACTCGATCCCTTCGGATTGCTGCATGGGCGAGATAGAGGTGAGAGGATGAAGATTGCGCATGTGTGGGAATTGGTGCTTACCCCAGGACCATGTTTGCAGGTAGACGGCCTTGAGGGGAGTATCCAAGTTCGCTCAGACCGCTCTTTGCTCGCGATATAAGATAGACAAGACGACGCCTGTGCGGGACGTACCCACGGCCCCAAGATCCTCGGTGATCGTTGTCGGAGCGGCAAACGCAGCACGCGGAGGGCCCGTGAGTGCTATTATATGTCCCATTGCTACTGTCACCTCTCCGCCCGGTGTTCTTTCATAGAACGCTTGCTTCGCAGAAACAAAGGCCAGACCCGACACGGGTGGGCATGGCCGGGCGCGTCCCACACTGCCTCAGGCTTGCACGCAGTTCTAATACGTGCGCGCCGGTGTTGCGAACCGGCATTGTGCCCCCAAGCGTGAATATAGACGTGCATTTGTCGGGCGCGCAGCGGATGTTCTTCCTCGCTGCGAGGCGATTGGCGCGATTGGCTCGCGCGTCGGTGGAGATACGAGGGCAATGGTGTGCGATGCCGTTACATGTCGTACACACGAGCATGCGAGGGCGATGACCTGTGGGGAGGACGCAGTCGCAAGCCGAGTTTGGACGGGGAAGGAAGGGACGCTCGGCGTGCTGCGTAATGGGATTGACAAGTGTAGGGCCGAGCAGACCTTGGGCAGGAGGAGCGGACTTTGAGCGTGAGGGAAGAAAGCATCCGGTCGACAGTGTGGGTGCATGCCTGCGCGTGACTGCTGTGGTGGATCTGAATGGCAGAGTCTTCAGGGATGATGGATTCGAAAGATTTACGTGCGATAGGGACTTGGGCTTGAGGGCGGTATTACGGCCAACAGTCAGTGAATCATCGGTCACAACAACTGGAGTCGGTGGTAGGACCTGTTGTGGTATGTAGACCGTCCTCGGCATCAACTGCCTGAGACTGTTCAAGGAGTAGGCGGTCATACAGCTTGACTGGGAACGACTCGGGCTCGGACCGAGATGGTGGTAGCGTATACATAGACTGGAGCGGTGCAAAGTTGCAATCAGTGGAAGACGAAGAGAGGCGCCAGCACGCGTCGCCAAAAAGGCAGGAGACGCGCCGTGGGCAGGGCGCCACCAGGACGCGAGTGTGGCGGGCAAAGGAGCAGCCCCGCTCTCGACGTCATATCCCTTTCTGGCCGTTTATATGGCGCATTCGCGCACCTCTACCTGCTCTACGAACACCATTACATTCCCAGTATACGCGCATCTAAATCCAAGCATCCACAATGAGCGACTACTGTACGTCTCTAGCCATACAACACACCCATCTGAGAATCGCGTACTCACCGGTCAGCTCGACCAGCCAACGAGAGCCAAGCCGAGCGCGACCTCACCTACCAAACGTCCAACTACCCCAGCGCAACCGACACCACCTCCGAAGGCGGCTACGGCTCTCCCGACGTCTTCACCGCACAGTCCCAGCGCCGCGGGGCAGACTTCCTCCAGTCCCACCCCCAGTACCAGTCCCAGCGGCAGCAGTCCTCCCAATCCGACGCAGGGTTGATCGACCAGTCCGTCGACGGCGGTCCGCTCGCGCGCGAGCTCCAGGACGCGGCGCAGGGCGCGGACCCACGCACGCGCGAGCAGTACGCGTACGAGGCCCAGCGCGATTTCGCGCCTTCGTCGACGGCAGGGTCGGGTGCGCAAGGCCTGAATCCGTATGGGCGTAACCCGGATTCGACGCAAGAGGCAGGTGATAAGCTTGCTGCGGGCTACGCGGACCAGCGCGGGCGGCAGTTTGAGAGCGGGGCGGCGGGGAACAGCGAGAGCGATCCTGGGGCTTTTTGAGGACGCTGAAATGCGACTGTAGATTGGCAGGGTCTGTACGATAGACACGTCTGATGTAACCTTGTTTGCACCGCTGGAAGATTGCGGTCCATATTGGCAAAGACCACCGAGATGGATAGTAGGAGAATTAACCAAGGGATATTTTTGCGGCGGCCTCCTGCTAACACAGAGCAAGCACGCACAACAAATACTGAACACACACAGACAGCGATTACCACCGGACGCGCGGAAGCTCTATCGCCCCACCCCGTCCCATCCATTCCAACCCATATCGTACTGTACCGTACACGCACCCCCTCCCCTACAGAGAGGCCCACCCGGCGACACCGGCAGCAAAAGCGTTCTAGTCGTCCTTCTTGCCGACTCGCTTCTCCGCTTCGTCGATCGCGGCCTTGTCCGTCTGCGGGTCCGACGCAGCTATATACGAAACACGAGACGATAAGCACGTTTTACCCGGTGTATCAATAACCGATAGGACACTCACCGCCAAACATACCGCCCGCCTTGAACGGCCGCTTGAGGTCGCCCTCCGCCGGCTTTCCCAACAAGTGGATCGCAACAGGCTTCGCGTCGTACAGTGTCTTGAGGCCCATGAGTGCCTGGATGAACAGTGGCTGGGTGTACCTGTAGCGCTCGTCATGAGACTCTTGCGCGACCGATGCACGGAAGGACGGAAGGGCAGCAGACGTACTTCATGTAGAGGTGCATGAACGCCATCATCGCGCAACCCATGTACACCGCACGGACGAGTTTCGACGTCTCCGCCAGGTCGTAATCGCGCACGGTCGTCGTGATGAGCTTGCTCTCCTCCTTGTTCTGCACACAGCCTTCAGTTACTCTCATGACGCACCACAAAAAGACTTGTGAGACGCACCATCGGGTTAGGCTCGACTGTGGGCGGGTAGGTCAGTCGGACAGCTCACAGGGACGCATACGTCACACGACGGAGAGCAGGGGTACGCACCATACTTGAGCACGGTCTGGTCGTTCTTCTTCTTGATCTATCATAGGAGAACAGATATCAGCAACGCTACGCGCGTAGGAGATGTGGCAGAAGACGGACCTGCTGCGCGACGTAGTAGTACACGCCGAGGACGATGACCTGCGTCGCGACGTACGCGATCCGGACGTAGACGAGCACCTGCGGGTCGTCGAACGGGATCTTCCTCGCCACTGCAGCATCCGTGCACCACCAAGGACGCGCGCGATGTCAGTGCGAGATACAATGCGGAGGGCAGATCGGCAAAACGGCGGGAGGAAAGGGTGAGCATCTGGCGCGCTGGCGGAGGAAGGAGCGTGACGAGGCAGACCTTGCATGGCAGCGAGGGAGATGACGAGGTTGTTGACTGCCGGGTTCATCGTGGGTTGACCGAGAGGGAAGGGCGGGGAGAGTAAGGAGACGGTAGAGTAGAGTGGGGTGGACGAGGAGGAAGAGAGTCGGAGGCGGAGGAGCAGGAAGACAGGTCACTCTGCACAGCGCAAGCCCGAAAAATGGGTTAGACGTGTCCCTTCCTTTTACGGCCACGCGTGTCTCCTCCTCCACATCACGTGCTACCAAATCCCTGAGTGGCTGTGCACTCGCGAGCGGCATTTTTTGCTGCTCTCGAAGCTGGGCCCTTGCGGGGAGCATAACAGCGTTGGGAATCGATCTCCAGCATTCAGCGTGAGGGAGGGACTCGTAGGTATCATATACACAGGCCCATCCAAATTATACTGTTACACGCGCGATCATCAAACTCCAACCCTGAGCTCACGAAAACACATCTGGCATTCGAAAATCAGAGGTTCTCTGTAAACCGACTGTCAGCAGGTGCTGCACCGCTACCAGCGGCTTCAGGCTCCGCCGAGCTATGGGCCATACCTGCACCGCTCGTCGCGGCCGCGTCTTCGCCGTCCACAGCAGCGACGTGCGGCGGTCGACCCTCGGGAGCCTTCTCCTGCTGCCGCTTGCTGGGTTTGCGCGACACCGTCGCGCCCTCTTGGCTCGCGCCGACCTTCTTGTCGGCCTGGATACAATTGCAAGAAGCATTTAGACGTCTGAGTGCACATCATGAGGCGAATACTTACCGGATACCCAGGCGCGCCGTACTCCAAGCCTTGAGCGTGGGAGTACTCCGGAGGGCCAGCCTCATCCTCAGGCTGGTCCCGAGCCTCCTCGTACACTGCATCGTCCTCCTCGTCCTGCTCCTCCTCGACGCTCGAGCCCTCCTCCTCCGTCTCGCCACCACCTTCGTCCTCGCTAGTGTATCCTGCCGCCCGCACCGCTGCGGCGACCGGCCCGCTGCGCTCCATCTGCTCGCTCGCGACGAGGTACCGCGCACAGAGCATCCGGATGTCGTTCCACCACTCCATCATGTCGTCGTGCGATCGCGCCCGGAACGCCCACGCGCGGCCGCTCCCTCCGGCCTTGCCCGTGAGGGTGTTGCGAAGCCCGCGCAGGGAGCCAGTGTGCGTGCTCCCGGTGCCGTCTTTGCGCTCTTCGATGTGAAACTTGTGGCTCTTCGCGCTCGGCGCGGAGGGCGGGCCGAGTGTGCACAGAGGCAGGAAGAGACTGAACTGCGGTTTATCGGCAAGCGCCGGGTCCGAGGACGCGTATTCGTGGAGGAAGCCCGCAGGGGTCAGAACGTAGTATGCCTCGCGATACGTCCGGGTGTAGCGTTTCTTCCGCTCAAGCAAGCCAGTGTGCACGGGAATCACGCTCGGGTCCTCCTTGCTGGGGTACGTGATGTGCTCGGGGTTGCGAAGTGGCGTTTCGGGGTCAACTAGATGATCCTCGCGTGCCGCGAACGCGATCCACTCGCGGTCAGGAGGCAAAGCAGACATGTCGCGTTCGAGCGCTCCCCAGAGCTCCCGAATGCTATTGTCCATACGAGTGCGCCATTCAGCGAAAGTAGCCCAGGCGGACTGGAGGGCCTGAATTAACGAAGCCTCGAACATTGCAGAAGACGCCTGGGTGAGCAGCAGGGACTTTTGCAGCGCATTCTCAGTGTGGACTTGCTTCACGAGTTGTCGTGCGACGGCCTGGTTAGCGACGTACGGGTCGGTCCTGGCAGTCACGTTGAGGGGTGTGTTCTTCAAGATGGAGATGTTCGTGCCCAAGTCGCCGATCAGTTTTGCAGAGAGCTCGCGCTCCTTTGCGACAGCGGTGGCGAGCTTCCCCGTGTCATTTTGAATGTTCTGCGCGACACCATGAGGATGGGTATCCAGTCAGTCATATATGAAAACATGCCTTGATATGAGCCTTGATCTCCACTCTCAACTTCTGCAAGTGCTGCACGATCGAACCATCGACGGTACGACCCAAATTCGCATGTTGGTCCGCGATGGCCCGCGTTTTGTCACGAATTCCATAGAAGATATCCTAGCAATGATACTGGTCTCGTACATGCGTGTATAAAGCGCATATTGGCGACTGACCTGAAGCCCGCCCTCTCCCAAGAACTGGTTGCCCGAGCGGAACGGGACCTGGATGACAGCCCCCAACTTTGTCATCTCCCTCGCGACATTGTTCTCAATGTCCGCGATGCCCTCAAAGTAGGCGATGAGCTGCTTGACGATGATCTTCCAAGCGGTGAAGCGTTCGATGAGGATGTCGGACGGGCGGAGGTCGTGGGGCTGGATGTTCTTCCTGACGAGCGACTGGCTGCGCGAGACGGTGGAGCGTCGGCTGCCAGCACGGGAGAGGGATGTTGCGCGGGATATAGAGACGGCGTCGTTCATGATAGGTGGAGCGAGTGTTGGAAGACAGGGGAGGGATGGGGAGGGGTATGGGAGGTTTATATGGGTGGACAACCTCTGACAGTCCGAGTCTTGGGACGCGGAGACTTCAACACGCGTGTAGCCGCCGTCTCCTGACGTCATCCTTCTCCAAATGGCAATCCTCTTCAGAACATACAACTCGTACAGTTTCAGCGTCCCCTCACATTCATTCTGGTCTACACAAATACTAGGTTCGATGTATACCGGCGCATGCTGTGGTTGCGCATATATCGACCACTCTGGGAGTAATGCGGCTGCCTGCCGATCTCGCTACCGCATAGATACAGGTTCACCGTACGAAAGACTTAGATGCAAGTATCAAACCACTCGGCGCGCTGCCTTTCATCCATCTACAATCACTATCGCTTGAAGTACAGTAGTACATCACATCGGGCTACTGCTGATGTAGCTGCCAATCAGACCAAAGCCACACATCAGCGTGGACTGCAGTGATCAAGACGAAGTGCACACCTCCTAGTCGCTTCAGCATCTTACTGGGACCTCGGAAGTTCCAGATCTTCAGGGCCAAAGCTATCCGGAAGTAGCTGAGCTATACTGGTCTCCTTCACTCCTCCGTCCCCGATTCCACTTGTGAGGCGCTCTTCGTAGTCGGCGGGGACCAAGAGAATGGGCATGTTTTGAGCACAGAACTCTCGAATGACTTGACGGCACATCCCGCACGGAGATATCGCCGATAACACGTCTCTGCAAACCGTTCGAGTCGGATTAGCTGAGTTTAACACTGAAAGTTGGTGGGCAACCCACGATACGACGGCGAGAGCAGTGAAAGATCGGACTCCCTCGCTCTACCATGATCTATAGTCAGATTTCCCATCGTACACAAGGTAAGAGCGCGCGTACAACTGCCTTGACTAGAGCTGTCCTCTCGGCGCAGATCGTGCCGCCTAGTACCGCATCAGTCTTGCCCCCCGCCTCTAACAACGTTAATAATCGATCCTTACCGTAGGAAGCATTCTCAACATTCGCACCCTTGATAATCTCGCCAGTCGTAGTGAGTAAAGCCGCGCCCACCCTGAAGTGGGAGTATCGAGAGTATGCAAACTCCTTGGCTGAGTGGAGGCGGAGATGATTGGATGGTCAGCATGATGGGATCGCGACATGAGATGCTACTGTCTTCCAATTTTATACCTTCAATTGCAGCTCTGATAAGACGCTCTCGATCGGTGGGTTGCAGGGCCCATGTAGAAGCGGACATGATGCTGGTACTGGCAAGAAGATCTAGGCGACGATTATGGGCGCTTCATCGTAGAGTAGCGTTGGTACATAAGCGCCCGCAGGCTAGGTAGTGATCACAGATTTGCAGCATAGAATTGTGCGGTGCGAAGAGTGCACGTTTGAAAAATGCGTATGAGGTGAGCGCATGCCGTGCAGAGCGTTGGAGGAGTTGTCCAAGATTCCAAAGAGATTGCAGGATCCGAGCCTTGAAACCCTAACCTTGGTGACATGGCCGGCAGAGGCCGGAAGAGGCCGAGGCGTGAGGAAATTGGCGGTCGGGCGAGCTCGTCACCGTCTCGTCCGACGCCCACCTCACTTCCAACAGCGACCACCACCCCTCCCACCCCACCTTCCTCGCGCCTTTCCTCACCATGGTGCGCCCCATCTCCGCCCGCCTGGCGCAGGCCGTTCGTCCTCGCCGTCTCCCCCAGTCTGCCCCGCGTGTGCGCCAGCAGCAGCGTTTCGCGTCGTCGACCCCCAGCACGGAGGAGATGCAGAAAAAGGCCCAGGACGTGTTTGCGTCCGTGCAGAAGGGCTTGGGCCAGGCGTTTGAGGCCGGCAAGAAGTTCCTTGGTCCCGTAGGCGAGAAGGCGGGCAACCTCCTCGGAGGTACGTGTTTTCCCTGTTGTCCCTCAAGCCACCCACATTCTCTGCGACGCGGTGCGAAACACGCCCGGGCGTTTGAGAGCTTGAGCCTGGTTCTCCAGCACTTCGTAGTGCTTGATTGCTGACTGGTCTCCCTCAGCCTACCGGGAGCCCCTGCAGTACAACTTCGCCGTTTTCCGCGAAGTCCTCAAGCAGGTTTACGTTGCGGAGCGCCTCCAACCCCCTCCGCTCTCCGCCTTTGCTTCGGTCTATTCAACGCTCTGGGCCCGCGCGCGTAACCCTCAGTACTGGCGCGAGCTTGCCCGATCAGGTGATCTTACCAAAGTCGGCATCTACGCCCTCGAGGCCTATGGTATCTTCAAGGTATGCATTGCCACATAGTCGTCAAGTTGAGCCTTAGACTGAGCTTACCTGTATGTCTCCAGATTGGAGAGATCCTCGGTCGCAGAAGTCTCGTCGGTTACAACATCCAATAGACTGGTACTATCTTGCCTTGCGTTGTAGATTCGCTCTAATATGCGTTTGCTCGTCAATGCGCCCTTTCCTTAACACTGAAGGCTGTTTCAACGAGCTGTTCTTGATCACAATCGCCGGCAGTATGCGTGTGCTGAGTTAGATCAAAGTGTAATATGCTTGCGGTAGTGTCTCCTACCGTGTGGAAGGGCGCTCGTTAGAGGTCAATTGTACGACCGCAGCAATCGAAGCTTGCAGATGCTGCGGGATGTGAGGGAAGTGTGGCGAGTGCTGCAGTCAGTGCTGCGGTAACTTCCACTATTTGACTAGCACCGTTCGTGCAATTCCGCTGATCCCAACCCCTCCTTCAATCTCATTGACAATCACAGTCCATCCAACTCATCTACATGGCCTCACAACAGATTTCCGAGTCTGTACTATTGCTCGGTGTCCTGGAGCTCATATTGAAACGGGAGCTACGCGAGCTTAGGTGGGTTGTAGACACATTTTCACCGGCGAGATCGTGCTAAAGCCTGAAGGACTGCTCTCCTTTGATTGTTTTAGCCCCCTGATGGTGCGTCAGGAACATCTGGTATCGCTCTTACTCACGCTGACGGCCGTTCGCGAAGCTCCTTGGACTGGATGAGACCCTCCGCAAGCTGCGGTCATCTGTTTCCTGTCGGCTCAACGAGATGAGGCCCATCAACAGACTTCCGTCAGAAATACTCCTCCGTATATTCGAAGACGTACGCACTCAGAAAGTGACTCCTTCGCCCCAGATGCAGCCATACTATGTGGATTTTCCCCTCATGGCCGACATCGGACCGCCCCCGCCGCCGGACACCCGCTCTCTGATATCGGTCACGCACGTTTGCCGCCAATGGCGGGATGTTGCGTTGACATTCCCTCCGCTTTGGGCAGACACAGTCGCGACCTCAGCCCTGGCGGCGCGCACATTCGTGTCGCGTGCGGGCAGCCTCCCCATGCGAGTGCATGTCGCAGTCACTGGTTCGAAGTTGTCCAAGTTGCAGAAGAAGGCGCTCCGGTGTCTGCTACCTCATACACGAGAGCTCGTTCTCCGCCTACGTTACCGTATCGAGATCCAGCTCTTCAAGCCAATCCTCCAGAAGCTCGTGACATCGTTGGTCTACCTGGGAATAGTAGTCCATCCACCGCATCCAATCCTTGATCGAGAATCGCTCGTATTCCGTGATGGGTACCACCTTTTCGGCCGAGAAGCGTGTGCCCTCACGTCGTTGGCAATCGTGTCGCCCACAGAGTTCATCCCGAAGGATCATTGTCCGCACTTGCGAGAACTAACAATCCACCAACCAGTCTTATGGCGCCCGGATACCTCGCCCCTGGCTCTGGCTCAATTTCTCACCCATACACCCAACCTTGAGCGATTCCTCCTCCTATTCCCCAAAATGTTAGCGTGCCTCCCTCTGGTCGATGGTCATATTCAGTTACCCCGGCTACGCATCATTCGCGTTCAATTACCTAGTGATGACTCTGAAGCTATACATTCTCTCTGTGGCGCTGAAGCTTTGTCTGGATCGCTGGGAGATGTTAGTCGATGTGGATACACCATCCTTGGACGATCCAGGAAAGCACCGGGGTGTACGATGGAGCTCGCGTCTCTGCGCATGTCAGCGTCCTCCATATTCTCAGGGCATTCGAATACAATCTGCCAATTCTCCACGTCTCCCTGGTTTGCTCGTGGCCCCAAATCACTGCGGATCACGCGCGGCTGTTTCTCTCCAATTCTCTCTCCAAGTCCACAATGGCCCCTTCCTCGTGATATGATACGTCAAAGGAGGAAAGCTGGCCAATCCTTCCTTGCGCTGTTCGGTCCAATGCCTGCGTTAGAAAGGCTCGTGGTCCGTGCGACGACGTGTGACGTCGTTCTGCCAGACCTCTGCTCCAAACTCGTTGTCAACCCACCACATGGCTGCCCTTCTTTGCACACAGTGATATTCTCCGTCCTCCTTCCCCGTTGTGCACTCGAAGACCTCCAAATCCTCTTTAGAGCGACGACGCTAAGGGCTGCGCTGAACCTAGGAACCCCTCTCAAACGCCTGATCATCTGTAGCCCGACCCATACCGGACCCGACTACTCTATGTACGATTGTCACGGCGTCGAATGGATCACGTTCTCAAGTTCGGACGCTGGATCGTCGAGTCCGGATAGCATGTGGACGGAGTGGAACGCGGAGTTGGTTAGGGACGCCCAGCTTGACCCGAATGGTGATGGGCCTATATGGGGGCAGCTGGATTACGACCAGGCGTGGAATGCGTACACACTTGGAAGCATAGACGGCGGGCGTACAAGACTCAAGAAGGTTGGAGTGTCTGTCTGCTCGTGACAATATTGCTAGTATTATTACCTTACAATGCGGTCTTGGTGCGGTATGTAGTGCTACCAGGGAGGATAATTGTATGTGTTGCATCGATGTACTTGCTAGTATGCTTCGTCATTTCGTCTCGGTTAGATGCTTAGATAGCGAAGGTTATGTGAACACGTCGACGTTGAGGACATCGCTGAGGCCGTTTTGATGGACTGGAACGAATTCGACGCATGGGCGTGACTGCAATAGAACTTACTTCGTCGTTGTAGCTCCGATTCAACGACAATGATGCATGGTCCGGTCGGGCCGGGCATTGTTTGCTCAAGTGGTCGCAAGCAACGACAGCTCACTGTGCAGCGGTCGGCGGTGCGGAGCAGTGGTAGCAAATAGTACGGACTTGTAGTCGTAACACCAACTTTGGGTACTTTAGGGCCCCCAAGTGCGACTGAAGTCGCTGTCGAGCCGCCTGCCGATCATAGTTGCACACAAGTAAGTCAACGCGGTGTGTGCAAATCGCTGACGCTGATAGGTAAACAATGTCCCGCCGGTGTCCCCAAGGCTTGGACCGTCGTTCACTACCGGATGAATGCGGAGAAGCAATCCGGGACAAAGGACCGACACTTTGTCCCAACAAACATTGCAGCTTAGTATCAAAGCGGGGGATGTCTTCCTATTGGACTCTGTAGCAGAGAGACGCCATCCTTTGTTACTTAAATTCAACCTCCGAATGGCCCGAGCGCATGATAGGTAGTACGCTGTGTTATTGCGCAGGTTCCAAACATGCGCGCTCCAGTGGCTAACATCCCCCTACCTCACGGTGGCTAAACAACCGGGACTTGCCGCCCGTATTTGGTTCGTCTTGGCTTCATCCGTTTGTCCCTTTCCTCAACCACACGCATCCATCACTTTCCTCCCCTCTTCCAACCCTCCCGACACAGGCCGTTGGACGAAGATCGAGATGTCTTGCTCAACTGCCGGTCATTCCCCAGACCGCGGCGGTGCGTACTCCTTCGGATAGCTTAGTCGACTGAATGTGGTACTGACGTGCTCTAGATTCCGGAGACTGGTACCAGCGAATCCGGGCACGTTCTCTCATATATGAAAAACCAGTACAAGACTACTTGCGGACGTTCCTCCCATGCAAAGTTCCGTGCAACCTCAAGCCACCCCACCGTGCTCTCGTCAAAGATTGGCATACTACGCTTCCTCCGGCAGCATTAAGCACCATCTGGCTGGTACGTATTCATTCATCATCGCATCAGCATGACGCATGCACCCTCTAACTAAGCTTCCAAGGTCTGGATGTTACAATACACGGTTGAAGACTTTCCGGAAGGAAGGAAACCCGTATTTCATGACTTAGACGGAGAGCCTGTCCTCTTCCCTTTCTCGAGGTCGCACCACGCTGGGAAGGTAGATGCCGTTATGACCTTCCCCGGTCAACCCGGACCTGCGACTCATAGCTGGGACTGGCTGAACATTGCGATGAACGTCAGTAATACTCTGGCTGACCCGTTCGGCGAGCGCGCAGCGTGCACCGCAGACGTGCAGAATAGCGCTCTTGCCTGGCTTGTGATCAACTCTCGGAACCTGATGCTTGCTCACGGCCTACTTGCGGCTTACTCTCTCGTCTTCTTCCCCGGATTTGTCCGCATTGTCCGCTTGGACCATGTATGCCTCCTTGCGTCACAGCCGATACAACTTGGGAAGGCGAGTGGCGTGAAGACCCTCAGGGAGTTCTTCTGGAGGCTGGTCCATCCCTGGGAAGGAGAAGCCGGTAGTGTCGTCGGATGCGACCCCACCCTGAAGAAGATGACTGCCAGCGACGAGACTTGGCTGCTCAAGCAGCTCGGCGACGAGGCTCAGGAGCTCCTCCGCGGCGTGAAGCTGAGCGACGGCAGACTCGCGAAGGTTTGGGACGATGGTGATGACGCGAGGCCCCCCAAGACATTCATTCTCTTCAAGCTCATCGATGTGAGCGCCCGACTCTTTTCGCGGAACACGATGGTCTGGCTGGGCATCGAGGACACTCGCACCGGAGACCCTGCTGTTGACGACCTGGTGAGGGACAGGCCAGTGCTCCGTGTGATCAAGGATGCGTGGAACCCTGTCGGGACGGCTGCTGAATTGGAGTGCTACGATCGGCTTCAGGCCACGATACCAGAGGACGAATGGGAAGGCTTACCGAAACGCCTGCATGGTGGAGATCTTGGTGAGAGAGACGTCCGACGATGGAACACTGCTCGCTCAGGGAAGCCATGGCCTGGTGAAGATGACCTCCTCGCGTACGGGACGCCGACGGAGAGGTCGATGCTCACCCGCTTCAAGAGGGAGAACGTCCCGTATCCGTTGCACAGGACGTATACCCTCAGACTCAGCGGAGCTACCTCCAACAAAGGTATCTCTGTAGACGAGGAACGGACCCACGTGCGGTTCGTTGTGGATGTTGTCGGACGCTCGGTTCGGAACTTCAGGACAACCAAGGAGCTCGTTGCCGCCTTCCGCGACGCGATCCAAGGTAAGAAAAATCGACTCACAGCCGGTCGTAGATTATAATTGACAACATGTACCATAGGACATCGTCTCGCTATGCGTTATGGCGGGATCCTCCACAGAGACATCAGCGGAGGAAACATCCTCATCGTCGACCGTCCCATTCCCGGACGTCGTGAGTCCAAAGGCGTATTGCACGATTTCGACATTAGCTGGATTCTCTCTTGCCCACCACCCGAAGGCTCTCGTCTTGATGAGTCCAACGCCGTAGCTGCACAGCTCGTCAAGCTCGAACCTAATGCACACAAAATCGAAGACCTGAAGGACACATATGTGAGTCGTTTATGCCTAAGCTGGGGCGAGTCGGTCGAGTTTATAACACCGATGTTCAGGGAACGGGTGCCTTCTTCGCGCTCGACGTCCTCAGAGGCATTTGCACTGGAAAGCACGCGCGTCGCACGTTCCAGCAAGACTTGGAATCATTCTACTGGGTCTTGCTTTCGGTCGTGTTCGAGTTCACGGCGTACTCCGACTCACTCCACGCGTACAAGCCTTGGCGCGCGCTATTCTACGGGAAGTGCAAGACAATGGCAGCAGCCAAGGAGGAATGGCTTCTTCAAGCGCCTGATCGTCTCACTATTGACGACAACGGGCCTCTCACGGAGCTGATGGCCTCATTTTCGAAGCTCGTTGTGCGAGCCAGCTACTCTCGCGAATCGGGGAAGAAGAGGAAGCCTCTCAAGTACGACACCGTCCTCAAGCTTTTTGACAAGGTGCTCGCTCGCGAAGACTGGCCGGTCAACGACCCAGCCGTCAGGTACGACATGCGGCCTCCTAAGCCACCTCCGGTACGGAAGCCCAAGGACGAGTCGAGAAGCACTGTTCCGCCCTCGACTGACGCTCTTTCCAACAACCCTCTCAAGCGTACTCGGGACGACGACGGAGATGCGCAAGCGATCAACGAACCTTCGGCCAGTGAGGCATCGGCCGAGCGTGGCACGCCGTCTATAGTATATTCCATACTGACCAGGCGTCCTAAACGACCGAGGCTTTAAGAAGGCTCCGCAATCGACATGCCCGCCATGGGATAACTGTCGCTGCTCTGTGCCCCGTACGTGGGCCTGGCGCAAGTCAACGGCGCGTGACTATGTCACATGAGACTACCATTGGCCGGCGAGGAGAGGAAAGGACTCTCGAATGTCGATACCTTCGCATGCTTATTTGTACAAGTACTTGTATGATCACACTCAACTGTCGTGTTGCCGAATTGAAGCTCTTGCATCTCAACGCCCGGACATGTTGAACGCTTCCAGAAGATCTAGAATGACGGATTCCATCGCTCTGTATACCATACTGCGATTTTCGTGATTTACAGGATTCATTTGGTTCATTTGGACTCCCAGCGACTACTACGATACATGCGCGACGGATCAGGTAACATAATGGAGAATAGCGACTGTGCATGAGATGTCTTTCGGCGATCTACAACGAAGTATGTTCATGAAGGGAAAGCAAGTAGGACGAACAAGAGCAGAGCAAATTTCACAGGAAGAGCAGAAACAGTGAAGAATAAGCGAGGAATAATGATATACTACAGAGAATCGTTATGGTCATGAAGTGTTCGAGAGAACGTCGTAGCACGAGACGTAAATGAAAGCGTTAACAAGTAAAGGAGAGGGTCGCTATGATGACAAGCGTGCAGGTAGTTCAGGGCCTTCAGCCCAAGTGTCGCGTACAATTTCGTAAGGAGTCGAAGGGAGATGGGGCAGAAACAGTGTTCGGTGTCCGTAGGCAGAGGGAAGCAAGATGGTGCATGATCCAAGAGGCAGGTGTCCGGGTGGGTGTCGTGACGATACCAGGAAGAAGGACGTGTGAAGTTTTGTGAGGCCCAGGGTGTCGCAATGGATCTGCAGCTGGGAGAAGCAGGGGTGTCGCCGGAGTGTAGACATACAGATATACAGAAAGATCGTGGGGAGATCGACGGGTCGTGAGAATCATCAGAGGCGTGGTGTCCGTAGTAGGATGCGTTGGAGGTGAGCGCAACGGGAGCGACCGTGGAGGGCACCATCAATCGTAGTATGGCAGGGGCTCTTCATATTCGATTCCAAAGCGGGAGCACTCGGTGTACACGCTGTGAGAAACATGGAATCAGCGACAGGACCCTTTGCAATTGGAGACATCAACTATGTACTTACTCAATCTCGCACAAGTAACGCAAAAATTGGCGGCGCAGGGGAACAGATCGCCCCTTGCGGCGGAGCTTGGCCACTGACAGCCCTTGCGTAGCAGTAGCATCGAGGCGAGTGACCCCGAGACGCCTGAAGGCCGCCATGCGAGCGAGGCTAGCCCGCAGGACGGACTGAGATTCTGAAGCGTCCTCGAAGGGTTCGTCCGCGCTAGATCCTGAGACAGAACCTTCCTGATCGTTCTCGCGCATAATCTCGATGGCCATGCGTTCTATCTCACGGTCTAAGGTCAAGTGTGAATCGCGCAGGCCGCAAGGGTATGTCGAGATAGTATCGCTCACCCTCTTTGATCACGGAAGCCACTGCAACAGCAAACATGCTCACCGTCTCCTTGTCCTCATCATCCGCAGAGTTCACTGCCCGCCCCAAGTGAGCAAGTGCAGCCGGCAGGCCGGATCCGGAAGCGCGGCTGCGGTTCGCGAACGCGAGGAAACGCGCCATGTCATCGCTGGAGTCTTCATCAGACTCTCCATCACTTGCAACGTCCTCTGCCTCGCCTGCATCTGGGATAAGTGACAGCCTATCAGTAATCGCAGTGCATAGACTCATTAGCTAGAGAACATACCGGAGTCATCACCATCCGATTCCTCGTTGACGCCGGTCTGGGCGTCAGACATATCGATCGGAGAGTGGCTAAAATCTAGGGACACGTCAGCGTAAAGCTATCGACGACCTAGTAGTTCACGAAGGAGACTCACCATCGAAGTTGTGTAAGCCGGCTAATTCAGCTTTTATAAGGGTGAAGAGGTAGACGGATATAGAGTGAGTATATCGATGCGAAGAATTGACACGCGCTATTTGACTAACCGATATCTCCGCCTGCGTCGCCCAACGGCGCCGCATTCTCGTCAACATGAGGATCGGCGTGGAAGGACTGGAGCTCGTTGGACTTAGATTGGTCCTCGAGCGGGGTCGAGGCAATGCGGGGGAGAGCCACGGGGAACAAAGGAATGCGAGTCGCCATTGTGTGCGCTATGTTAATATGGAGCGTGTTGGATATAATGGGTAAAAGCAGTGTGAGGATGAGTCAATGCAGGTGGGGCACGTATCCATAAACGTCGTGAAGTGAGAGCTGTTGATGATACCCTGCGGAGCGGGGNCAGCCGGATAGRGGGGGGGGRAGAAGGGGGAAGGAAGAGGCTGCGGAGCGGCGCACTATTGCAAGAAAGGTAGTTGAGAGGACCAGGACCGCCGTCGGTGCGCCTTCAAAAGGGCGGGATCCCGTGGGAATTTGTTCGCGCCTTAGCCGGTGAACCTTATTGCAGTTGGTCTGCGTTCAACAACGCGCTGCGCCCGGCGGGCGATGAACGTCACATGATGCCTATAGCCGTTATCGGATGGCCCCGCTCCTGGTGTCAGGTCTGCTGGCTCAGCCTGATCCCGGAGCGTGACATGTTGTGACGGGTCAGCGGGCGGTTGTTTATGGCTAATTGGCNAAGAGCCTCTGTTTTCAACACGCACAAACAGACTGCGCACCCAGAACTGACGGGAGACACCGAGCGTCCTCCCTGCCGGCCCCGCTGTGTTGCATCGGATAGCAGCCTTGAACCCCTATATCGCCTTCTAACGCGCCAGAAAAGGGCAGATAGCGGGCGCGGGAGGGAGGGATGTCTACTTGCCCATCATCTACTTAGCGCCCAACGGGCATCTAAGCGAGGCTATTGTCAGCGCTTTTGGGCGATCTATCATGACAAAGCGGTCCATCCGCACCTCTTCCGTTCATATCACCTATAAGTTCAAGCAGGAGCTCGCAGACTGTTGAGTGGTTGAGCAGATCGGCGCGCGAGTTGCTGCTTGACTAGTACTAGCAGTACTTGGAGAAACCGCGCGTGAAGTCACTGGATATCCTCAGGCTTCATAGCAGATTAGCTGCGGGACTAGAGCTTACAGCGTCGCGCGAGAGCCAGCATCTGAGTGTCATCCAGGATTTGGTCTCAGGAAGGAGCGCATAGGCAGTCCGGTCCCGCATAGTCAGTTTGGCCCCCCGAGTGGCACCATAGTGGTTAGTTGATGTACATTCAAGGCCTTCAGATATCCGGCAAAGACATGCATGTATCATCCAGCTCAGTTTAGACTTCAAGCTGCCAGTAGCCAGCACATCGACTTCAAGCTTCTCGACGTTGTTGCGCAATGCGCTCACTGGCGCGCGTCTTGTAGGTCACGGGACAAGCTCGCTTTAGGGCAGACCTGCGAACGGCCGGACCGAATAGGTATTGAGCGCATTGTTTGTGCGAGTGTGAGTTGGCATCGTCGAGGGCCTGCCAAACGCCAACAGTGAACACGATCTTCTGCGAATCGCGATACACGAGAATCCTTCCTCATACTACGCATATCTACCGCAGAGCACTAGCTACATCACCTTTCTGGGGTTGATCTGCTCACGAAGCGATACAAGCACCTGCAGAACATCAGTACGTCGGGCTCATCAATGCCACCTCATCGACACCGAGACAATCTGCTCAGGATAGCTGCATTAGGACCTGAGCCTCAATTTGACTGCTTGATCACAGCGAGGTATGGCAGTGGCTTCGGCTTGAGCCTCTGGCTTGACCGTGACACCACAGGCAATCTAGCACAATCTGAACCTTGGCTGAGCGGCTAGTGTGCATTGCAGGTCGCAAATTGTCTGAACTCTCGAGCCGGCCTAGATCATCCAGCATTTACAAGAGAGTAAGCGTCTTACGCAGCCCAACTGTTTTAGCCGCCGGTACTTGCCGGATTCCAACGCATGGCTGCGCGCGCTCATACACACCTCTCTCCAGATCCCCATTGTCCCCCAATTACGCGCCCATCCATCTTAGCCACAACCTCAACCCTACAAAACATGTCGGTCTCAACTTGCGGCTTGTGCAGTGACCACCATTGCCTCTCCTCTTCCTCCTCTTCAGGTATGAGCGGCCATCCCACTCCTAACACTCGCAAGAGTAACAACGATCCCAACCATCATAAAGAGACGCGTCAGACCGGTCAGTTGCCCGGTTGGTGCGATGAAATCCAGGGCAAGGTCTACGCCTACGGCACCGACATCGACGACTATCTCCATACCTTCGTCCCATCTCCAATACCCTGCAATGTCAGCCCACCGAGCATAACTCTTGTCGAGAACTGGGATCCTCAGCCAGGCAGAGAGAAAGAGATGTATGATCCTCTAGTACGTACGTCTAGTACACATTGCAGGGTTCCGTGGCTAACTAGTCCATCACGTCGGTAGGTCAAGATCCTCACCGCGATTGTCAAGGACTTCCCCCAAGACAAGAGACCGTCGTTCTCCAATCCCCATGAGGCCGAGTTTCCCTTCCCATTTTCTCAGTTCTCGAATAGGCACCATCCGGCGAAGCCAGACCTTATCGCTTCTTTTCCCGGTGATAGGTTGCCGGCGAAGCTAGATCCTCCCGACTGGTCGCGGGTGGCGATGGCTATTGAGGCGAAGGATGTCGCAGGGAAGGATCCCTTTGTGACCGGCGCGCGGGAAAGCAGTGAAGTGCGATCTAAGCGGCTCGTTCAGCTCGCCGTCGACGCACGAAGCTTGATGCTCGAGCATGGGTTTCTCGCTTCCTACCTGTTCGGTGTCTACGGCAGCAACGTCCGGGTTGCGCGCTTCGATCACACGTGCGTTGTAGCCTCGTCTCTGCTAGACATACAGACTCCCGAAGGTTTGAGGGGTATCCAAGAGTTCTTCTGGAGGTTTGTGCACCCTTGGGAAGGCGGTCCTGGGGCAGTGGTCGGAAGCGATCCCACGTTCCGCAAGCTCAACCCCGTCGACGAGAAGTGGCTCAGGATCCGGCTTGCCGAGGAGGCGGATGAGATGCTCGAAGGCGTCAACCTTCGCGAGGGCCGCCTAGTCAAGGTCTATGACGAGGACAAGCCGGCGGAGCCCAAGACGTTCTTGCTCTTCAAGCTCCTGGACGTCAACGCACGTCTGTTCTCTCGCTCTACAATGGTCTGGCTTGGTATCGAAGATACACGCTGCTCTGACGCCTCGAACGGAGCTACAGGTGCTCCCGCCGTCCTGCGCGTCCTCAAGGAGTCATGGCGGCAAGTGATTCGCATTCCAGAGCAGAAGTTCTATCAACGCCTCACCGATACGATCCCTGCGGACGAGTGGTATGGATTGCCAAAGTTGTTGCATGGCGGCGACCTCGGCGTCCGAGATGTGAAGCGATGGGAGGCGGCTCGTTCTGGGCAGTCGTGGCCTGGTGAGGACGACCTGCCCGCTAGAATGCCTAGCTCCTCGGCGCCGTCTACGTCCTCAGCACCCGCCTTCGAGGATATCCCTCACCCGATGCACCAGACCTTCTCTTTGAGGTTATGTGGTGCCCCAAATGCGAAGTACATGGAACGCAGCCATGTCCGGTTCGTCGTCGACACTGTTGGACGTCCGCTATCTCGCTTCAAGTCCACAAGAGAGCTTGTGATGGCAATGCGGGATGCAATCAAAGGTTAGTGCCACTACTTGCGATCAACTGGTATGCGCTTAGCTGACATACTCGTCGGCATTTCTCTAGGCCATCGCTTAGCCATGAAATACGGTGGTATTTTGCACCGCGACGTTAGCAGCGGGAACATCCTCATCGTGGATCGTCCTATCCCCGAGAAACCCGAATGCAAAGGCGTGCTCCACGACTACGACTATAGCTCGATGACAGCCAAGCCACCGTCTGAGAACGCCCAGTCCTCGTCGTCTAGGCCGCCACCCCTCCACCGCTTGGAGATCGATGAGGACGACACGGAGGATGTCGATCATTTGAAGGAGCGAACTGTGAGCCACAAATTCACATAGTTGCGCCTCAACTCTCGATCGATCTCACCTTCAATTTCAGGGAACGTACTACTTCATTTCGAATGAGCTCCTCAAATCAGCCCCGGGTACCGTACTCCACGACGTCTGCCACGATCTCGAGTCGTTCTTTTGGGTGCTCGTTTGGATCGTGCTACGTCACACGAATTATCGTTCATCGCGTGACTGCACCAAAGTTTTCGTCTTCGGCGACGATATCCAAGCCTCCATCAACAAGGGCGACTTGGTCTCTAATATGACAGAACACATCGAAGTCGTCGACAACCCGCCTCTCACGCAGCTCTTAGGGGATTTCAAGTTACTCGTGTACCTTGCTTTCTTCAAGCCGCCTATGTTTGGGCCGTGCGAGCCTTTGACGTACGATTCCGTCATCGCTGCTTTCGACAAAGCTCTCGCTCGAGAAGATTGGCCCGTCGATGACAAGGCGATTCCTTTCTCGCCGTTGAAGCCGCAGAAGACGAACACTGTGTTCCGAGGACCCTTGAAGTTGCCAATTGTGGCTACCGGGAGCAAGAAGGCCGCCGCCGCTCGTGGCAAGAGGGGATCAGCCGCGCGGAACAAGAACACGTCTGCCGATAGGAGCCAGAATGCGTCCGCCTCTGGAAGCAGGAAGGAGCCTGGACTTGGGAGCAAGAAGCGTCCTCTCGAGGAACACGAGCAAGAGGAGCCCTCTACCATGGCCTCGTCGACATTGTTCTCCGGAACGGATGGCCCGCGGTCCAAGCGCTCGAAGCATACTCACAGCGCAACCACACCTGCTACGAGCTCGAGGGTGACTCGCAGCCAGACCAAGCGCAGCGGGCAGCTTGGCAATGACACGATCAGTGGTGGCTCTAGATAGAGATGAGAGGTGGAGTGTAGTCTTGTTGGTTGATAGCTCGAATTTGTAGTGCGCATCTTCATGGTTTCTATACACTCTCCGCGCGTTTCCAATGCCATAGCTATCTTGTGGAATTTCACCCAATCATACGCTCTTGGGGTCGGATGCGGAAGATCATACAGACATCGCGCGCGATTCCAGCCGCTTACGATCACCCACTAACTCAGATGCGTATCAGGCGCCTCTGATCCAGGGGCCGGGCGCGTATTTTGTTCAGATGTGTGAGTGGGATGATCGTGGGCTGGTACAGGTGGTTTGTACGGATTGTCGAAACGCCCCCCGGGTTGCCAGTGCTTACCCTCCCGTATTCGGATGAGTTCCCTGTGTCTCATCCTCGCATACAAGCTGGGCAGCTTCGCGACGCTGTATCTTAGAACTCTCTAGCATTGACTAGCGCTGTCCTAATAATGCTCCGCTCGTAAGCCAAGGCTGACTATCTGGTATTTGTTGTGTGCAGAATATTGATCAAGTTGAGTCTGCAAAGTCATCAACTTCATCTTTAGGCCGATCAATCCATCCCTCGGAGTAAATGTCTCGCACCGCAGTTGTTTAGCCACCGGGACTTGCCGAAACCAATCCCTTACATTAAAAGGACTCGGAGGGGTTCCACCACTTTGACTGCAGTTCAATAACAGCGATGTCAACTTCCGCCGGGGACAACTTGAACCAGCCTTCATCGTCTAAGCCACCACATCGGCATCGCTTGGATGTCGGTGAAGATGACATGGAGGATGTAGAACATCTCAAACAACGAGCAGTGAGTAGTAGATTCGCAATGATTGCTTTCGGTTCTTGAAGTCTGTTAACGGGCAATAGAATCTTCGAACCCAAGGGGCACCCCACTTTATTGCGTATGAGCTCCTCAAATCTGCCCCCGGGGCCGTACTCCACGACATCTGCCACGACCTTGAGTCGTTTTTCTGGGTGCTCGTCTGGGTTGTGCTACGCCACGCGAGCCATCGTTCACTGCGTGACTGCACTGATGTTTTCATCCTCGGGAACGATGCACAAACAGCCGCCGGAAAGGGCGGCTTGGTCAGAGACGTAGACGAGCCAATCGAAGTCGTCGACAATCCTCCTCTCACGCAGTTCCTACAAGATTTCAAGCTGCTTGTGTACCTTGCCGCCTTCAAGCCGAAGATGTTTGGGCCGCGCGAGCCCCTTACATACGATTCCGTCGTGGCTGTTCTCTACAAAGCTCTCGCTCGCGAAGATTGGCCCGTCGATGACAAGGCGATCCCTTTCGTACCGTTCAAACTTCCGAGGACGAACGGTGTCTTCGCAGGGCAATTGGACATCCCGATTGTTGCTACCGGGAGCAAGAAGGCAGCGGCCCCTCGGAGCGATAACGCGTCTGACGTTAGGACATCTACTCCTGGAAGAAAGAAGCGTCCTCTCGAGGAATACGAGCAAGAGATCCCCTCTCCCGTGGCCTCGTCGACGTTGGTCTCCGGAACGGATGGTCTACGACCCAAGCGCTTGAAGCATACCCATAGCGCGCGCGACGACTCCTGCTCCAAGCTTGAGGATGACTCGCAGCCAGACCAAGCGTAGCGAGTAACTCGGACGTGTTACGACCCGCGATGAACCAAGCTAGAGTGTTGATGAGGGTTGGGTTTGAAGAGGAGGAAGCGCGCTCGCAGAGAGTAGCTCGAGTATTCGTATCCGCACCCTCCGGAGATCTATCATGGACACTCTATTTCGGTCATTTGCATACTCGCGCGGGCTCTGGTACGCCTCGGCACCAGCGCCCAATGGCACAAGCGATAGCGCGCTCGAGGTTCGACACTCATATTTGAAAGAACGCGCCAGTCCACTCGCCGTACAGTCGCGCGCCGTACGCACACGTCGCGATGATTCAATATAAGATACACTCACTGAGCTTTCCTAAAAAGCCCCTCGGGACGGTCTCTGCAGCTCCGAAAAGACGCCGACCGCACATTTGAGGCGCTGTGGTAGAGCCCGCAGCCGTTGGAAGAGTCGAAGCTATCAATGCGGTCCACGGTGTTAGTGGTGCGAGGCGCAGCGCGCGCGCGTCATGTGTGCTCTCCAGAGGACCCTCCTCCCTGGATACTCGGTTTTGTTATGTGGTCCACCGCCGACTGCGCAGGCTGCCGCCCCGCGCGAGGCATCGGGATGCGAGTGCAAGTGGTGCAGCTTCTAGTAGTAGGATAACGTGAGTGGAACGTTGCGCGCGCTGGTTTTTATACCACAGATCTGACTTACACGTCCGTGTATATCCCTGGGTATGTGCCCTCTTGCAGGGCTGTTTGTCACCGTTAGTAGTTATATCAGGCATTGAACTTTCTGAACGTGCTCGAGCTGGCGCTGCGCCGATCTGAGAAGCGCGGGGCCATCGTGGAGCGCGGACGACAGATGACCCGAACGGCGGTATCCAATATACGCCAGGGAGCTGAATTCGGAGTCGGAGCTGCCTGTGCTATGGTTGACTGCTACCTGTAGAAGGTCAAGTTAGCACCTTCCCCGCTGCTTGAAGGTTCGATCGTGATCCGAGTTCTCTCGATAATTGACGTGCGTCATGCCGCGCGAGCTTGGAGACGGTGCCGCCGAGCTCTACGAAGGGTATATGCATGTTCGCGCCTTCGCGTGAATAGGGTTGTGAAATACCGACGGAAGCGCTATGTCGGCGCGCTGGTACTGGACTGAATTAAGCCTGCCTGTAAGTCACACTACATGGTCAGCTGAGGAAGTATACGTAGCTGAACATCGAGTGACTAACAAATGGACGGACATGAAACATCGTCATACGCAGTACTCGAGCGAGTGTATTGCATCATGAGCCCATGCACGCCTCTTAAACGCGACCCCGATGACATACCGCGAAGAACAAGGGTGATCACCCCATACCAATAGCACCGCCTGGCGTCATCGAGTCTACTAGCACCTATACGCGGATAACGGTCTTGCATCTACTCGATATGCACGCGCTCGGCACATGACGCACAGCCCAACTATCTCCGTACGCCTATCCCTAATACACACAGGCTCAGAGTCACAGCACGTACTTACAGGGTACAGGTTCGCTGAATGCCGAGTTCGCGGAGGCGTCGAGCGTGCGACGACGTCCACTGGGAGACGGACACTCCACACAATGACGCGCCCCGAGAATAGGTGCCTCACCTGCGCCCGCAAGCCACCGAACGGGTAAGCACTAAGCACTGAATGGACTGAATGGCTCGGTGAGCGTATAGAGCCCGACGCAGCGGCGCGGCATCCTGCGGCTGCGTACACACGCTCAAGCCTCACAGGTGATAAACGCGAAGGCTTGTTCAGAATCGCTTAGTGCGCCACAGGGTTCGAAGATGTCGTCGAAGGGTCCTGGGGGAGGGAGAGCGGGGCGGGGGCATTCTGGAAGTCAGCCGGGCCCGGGTTGACGAGAGGCGTGCAGCAGCGACGCACGAGGAGGGTACGCCGGTACAAAGTACATAGCGACGGGTGAGTAGTTCTGCATGGTCACACAGCGCGGTGGGAGAGCGGCGAGGATGGCATCATGGGAAGAGGGTGAATGAGCGTGGACGCGCGCGTGTCAACGTCAATTTCGTCGAGGAGGGCTCGAGGGTACAATAACCGCGAAGGCGGCCGTCAGATAGGCTACAGAGAACTGCTGCACGCAGGCGTAACAGTTGACGTACGTACGTACTACGCGCCTTCGTCTTGGAACGCGAAGAGCCTCAGGCCGTTGTCCGCTCGCACGGGTATTTCAGACGGACGTTGTGGGACGGCGTGAGACAAGGATAGCTCTACAGCTATTGCGCGTGGGTACCAGTTGGCAGTTGCTCGCAGGGCGGGAGAAAGCGTCCGGGAGAAGAGGTGCGCTCGCGCGGACAAACCAGGGCGGGACGGATCAGTGTCGGGGGGGAGGGACGACCGGGGGAGTGCTGCGGACGGTAAATGAAGTGCTTCGCGAACTTCGAGGGCTGGGCGACCGTCAAAGAGGGTCCTCCGTTCTATTGCGCGTCTTCCGTCGCGAATCCGGGGGTGCTGATGATCCTGCTTTCCGTGGCCGTGAAAGAGAGTATCAGCGAGTGCTGTGCGGGGCATGCGCAGTGTGCGGTAATAGGGTTGGAATAGCGTTAGCGGAGAGGTGGACGCACGGGATTGATGCATCGACCATACGAAGGGCTCGAGACGCTCATCCGTCCGAGCGCGGTCGGGGGTGGGAGGCGACCAAGTAACAGCGTGGGCAGTTGTCATGGTCGCCATGTCGCTGGATGGATGGAATGGATGGAAGTCGAGAAGACGAGTTGAAGAGACGGCGCACACTTCGGGGCCGTCTTCTAGTGACACAGATGACCGCGCACCGCATGCAGGGGGTCCGGGGAAGAAACAAGATACGAGCGGGAGACAAGCTTGGGTCCCGATATGGCCTCTCTTCTCCAGACGGATCGTCCGTGAATAACCCTCGCGGGGTATCCACGAAGAGCAGTACTTGGGCCGTATCGACGTCGGTGATGTCAACTCGATGCGCTCACCCAACACCTTTGCTTCTCTGCCGTCTTGCCCGAACACTCCAGCGCGTACGAGAGTGTCGACTCGCCCAGTACACGACGCGCAACCACAAGCATGCCGGGAGGAATACGCATGGCTCGATCTAGACCAAGCCACCGCCAACAACAACTGGTTGGGGAACGGCAGAAGACGAGGACTGGGAAGAGAAATCCGGCGCGCTCGTGCAATTTCCAGCCCTGCCATCTGAAAACGGGCGCAGATCGCGGACGAACGTCACTCTCCTGCCCGTTCAGGCAGGGCGACGTCACTCGAAGCCGCCCCTGTCCGCCAATCAGGACGTTCAGTCGTTCAATCGACCTATCGTCCACTCTTCTCTCGACAGCTCTCGCCGCGCCCCTGCGCCCTGCGCCCTCGCGGTCCCTCGCATATCCGTGCCAGGGCCACACGCGTACGTACGGGTGTTCTGCAACCGTGACGGCGACACCGATCTCAGCCCATATTCAGGTCTCTGGCGCAAGCGGCGGTCATCTCGATGGGCCACGCGTTTGACTACGGCGTAGAGTCTGCCCGGGATCTGATCCTATCATCCCCCTCATCGAGGGTGCGAACTTTATGCGCTCCCGCGGGACGCGAGGGAGGGACGCGTCGTCTTCTCAATTTCTCTCTCTCTTGTGCGCGCGCCCTGCACGAGCAGATAGTATCGTTCGAACTTCGAACTCGAAGACCCTACCCTTGCGCGGATGCAATCCGTCGCTGTGGCCCGGCTTCCCGAACGACGCGGCCCTAAGCAGCGCTAGCAAGATCTTCTTGCATTCCTCCCTCTCACGGCTCCCGGGACCGGACATCCCAAACCGGGCGTCCGCTGCATTCGAGGGGGGCGGCCGCGTACAGTACATCTGCTATCTGGACGCACCGATCTCCTCGGTTCAGTCAGTCGGGTTGGTGCGCTGGGACGGGCAAGGGTGCGCCAGCCCGGCGGCGTCGCGGGCGGAGAGCAGTCGACGAGGTGAGCCGACCGACCGACACCGTGCGATTGGCTCGCAGTGACCGGAGTGGCCAACGACGCATTGTGATTGGGCCCCGACGGGAGGAGGGAGAGACGCCGGGTGTCATTGCGTGCTCTCTGAATCGACTTGGCATGGACGACCGATCTGGATTTCTGGGGTCGCGATCGAACGTATACGTAGACGCGTCGTGGTCTCATCTCGTGTCGTTCGCCACCGTCCTATCCCTGCCACATCGAGTTCGACCTCGCATCGAGCGCATCGGGCGGGGTGTTTGTTGAAACGTCGACCAGACATTGCCAAGGTCTCGCTGGCGATTGCACGAGAAGGTCAGGCGCTGCGGAAAGCTGATGAGACGTCCGAAAAGCGAGGAGAGACAAGGCGAGAAGAACGGTTCGAACGGCTTAGCAGCGATGGAGGGCTGCGTCTGCTGATGGAAGAGAGGGCGAGAGACCCTCGGTTGCTATGCAGCTCGCAAGCTTCTCGGTTGTGAGCCCGTTTGGGGGCGTTGACTGCATCTGCGGGCAGTGGCATTTGTATATGATACGTTGAGGCTATCTCTGCATGACATGGATGGATCCGACGTTTCGCGTCATCCGTCCATCCCACGGGCTCACGCGTATGCTCACGCGCGCACGCGCGCGCCCATGGGCACGACGCGCAAGACCAGGGTTCGTGCATAAATAGACGACTCTCTGCTTCGTCTTCCGCAGCAGTGCCCTCATATACACCGTCGCACGACAAAGCGATTCGAGGTGCGTATCGCTAATTTCCCTCGCCGTCGCACTGCGATGGACGGGGTTCGAGGAGATTCGGAGAGGGTGGAATGAAACGCAGGGTGAACACAGCATGTACCCGGGGGCGTCTGTATGTTGTGTGTAGCGCACGGGTGAATACATCGGGCGTGGTGGACGGACGGGTGGTTACCGGAAAGAGAGGTTGGCGGCTGGGGAAGAGCGATGGTGACGCGGGTCGATCTCCGACACTAGATCTGGAGGATAATGCAAGTGACGTCGCTTCGCTCCACAACGTCTCTAAGCCCCACACGCCTCCCATTCGTCCCCTCTCGAGCCCTCTTTGCCTTCCGTTGATGCGACGGCGGATTAGCCTGTCCATGCGGGATACGCGTCCCGGGCCCGCATGCGTGTGAGGGTTGTGTTTGTTGAGCGAGGAAAGAGGGAATGGACGAAGAGCGCAGGAGGGAAAGCGCGAGACAACGCGAGCGAGTGTGGGAAGAGTGACGTCATTGTCCCACGGGTGATTAATGTGACAATTCAAGGCGGATGGGCGGAATCAAGAGGTCAAACAACGCAAACACGGCTCTTAACTTTCTTCCACCAACTCCCTCCACGCCCTCTCTCTCTGCTCTCCCTGTACACGCCTCACCATGGCCGGCGACCACAAGGTGCGTCCTCCCCGTCCTCCCCCTTCTCCTCGCCGTCCTCGACGTTCCGCTCATTCTTCTCCGCAGTGTCCGGTCTGTCAATCCACTTTTACGCGGCCCCAGCATGTCGCCCGCCACATGCGCTCCCGTAAGTGGCTTCTCTCTCCAGCGCCCACCCCTACCCGGTGGAGCGTCCCACTCCCGCACCCCGATCCCCGCCCTCGCTAACCTCCAATCCTCTCCTCGACAGACACCGGAGATCGCCCCTACAAGTGCCAACACTGCGGCGACCAGTTTGCTAGAAGGTGTGTCTTCTTTCTCCGGCCCCCACGGCTTCCCGACTCGCCCTCCATTCTTGGCCACTCATTGTACCCGTGTGGCTAGTGACCTGCTCTCAAGACATATCAACAAGTGCCATGCATCTGAAAAACCACCAACAACGACCGCTCCTTCGCGTAGGAAAGGGTCTGCCGCGGCGTCGAGGGCGACAACGTCCAAACAGGCTTGCGACCAGTGTGTGACGTCGAGTCTTCCCTGCGATGGAGCCAACCCATGCTGTGAGTCCCTTCACATACTTCTTCATTGTTTGTCTCACCTGACCGCCGGTCATAGCCAAATGCGTTCAACGCAAATGCCGCTGCACGTACGTCAAATTCCATCGCCAGACAGCCCCTGCTGGCCCGGGCCATCCTGTACCACCAACGATACCCCCAACTGCCCCGGGTCGCCATGCTATCTCCCTGGGAGCGCCTCGCCTCCCCGATGATTTCCTACTCGCTCCTCCGCCAGGTACAATGAACCTGGCGTCGTTGTATGCCACCGGGCCATCGACCCAACAATACCCCCTTCAGCACCCATCCGCCCTCTATCCTAATGAATACACGTCCCTTCCTCCGCTCGCTACGGCCCTCGCGCCGTCCCAGAGTCCAGCCCCTTCTATGCTTCCTCCACATACGAGGGGAAGCCATCCAGTCCGATCCAGACCTGCTAGCACGCTATCGTGCCCAGGCTGAACTCTTCAGCCGCGCTGGTGTTCTCCCCAACGGCAACCTCGCCATCGCGCAACCTGCCCCAAGCGCAGATACGAGCGCCGCTCTTCCTGGGTTGTACGCAGCGGCCGGCACCCAAGACCCTCAGTACAACCGCTTCAACTTGCCTCCCCCAAACCAGTGGGACTCGACAATGGCTCAGGGTCATTACCAGCGTCAGAAAGAGTATGAAACGCCTTACGCTGGCCGGAGTCATCCACCCGTCCCGCCGACCTACGCGACAGGCGGTGAGCCCTCGCTTCAGTCGCATCCACCAGCAGTGGCTTCTTCGTCATCGTCGTCGTATGATGGCGGCGGCGTTGCGCCCGGAACATACCACCACTCGACGCTGCCCGCGACGACATTGTACGCCCAACATCACACTCAATCGCACCATAGCCACTCACGTTCTGAAGACATGGGTAGCTCCGGGGACGACTTCGGCAGCGACGCAGGAAGCACAAGCACTGGTCCAAGCCAATCAATCCCAAGCAGCGCCAATTCGAGCGCAGTCCACCTGCCGCTACCGGGGTTCAACAACCTCCGTACGAAGGCGGATTTGGAAGGGAAGGAGGGCTACGAGCAGCAGCGGTATCAGCCTCAGCAGGGACAGAGCGGGCAGGGTCAGAGTCAGAGCACTCAGGAGGGTGAAGGCGGGTTCTCGAGCGCATTTGGCCTCATGAGCCTCGATGACCCCAACGTCCTCGCAGGCCTATCCAACGACGGTGCACCGTTCTTCTCCGGGCTCAACCCTTTCACGCCCGGGGGAAACGGCGGCTTGTCTCTGCAAACGCCAACCCAAGACCTGCTGGCTCAGCTCAAAAGCGCTGGTGGCCGCGAAGGGATGGACAGCAAGGAGATGCGCGATTTCTGGAAAATGTATCTGCGTACGCCGCTGACTGGTCCCAACTCGGGTGGTGGTTTGATGTTCCCGCTACAAACGCCGACCGGCCCCGGATCGCAGTTAGGTCAGTCCCTCGCTAACCAGGCGGCGGGACGACCGAGTCCAACCCGGCGTCACTCTCGTGTCGCTAGTCTTCCGAGCATGAAAACACCGCCTCTCTACGCCGATGATCGCCTCGGCAACGCGTACAGCCGCGGATCCGAACATTACGACTCGCATCAGCAAGGCCAGCATCAACAAGGAGGTGCACCGGGCGGCGTCGCGGGAGCGTACAACTCGACTGTCCGCACGACGCTGCACGACGCGGAAGATCTCAAAAGCTACGAGCAGGCCGTGCTCGCGCGGAAGGCGCCGATTCAGCTGAACCTCGTCCCGAAGCGTAAGGGCTCCCTCGCCGCCAACTCTCAGTCCCAGTCACAATCGAACACGATGGGTAAGAGCAAAAGCATGAGCCCCGTCGTCCCTCACGCGTCGTACGGTGGTTCGTCTTCTTCAAACCCTGGACAGGATTCCGCGATGAGCGGCGGCAGCAAGATCTCGGAGCTGCTCAACCGCCCGGCGTCAAGTTCGAGCGCGGGCACGACGGGTAGCAGCGGCTCTGGCCTGTCTGTACCCTCGAATGCGAGCACGTCGAACACGAGCCAGGCTAGCTCGTCCCTCGCGCACGCCTTCGGCGGCGAGCGTCCGTCCACCTCCGATGGCCAGCCTCACCCGCAGATGTCGTCGCAGCCTATGCAGATGCAGATGCAGGGTCAAGACGCTTATGGAGGATCGTCCTACCGTCCGTCCTTCAAGCGCATCGCGTCGCAGACCCTCGGTCCTGATAACGCGAAGCGCGCTTTGCTGGGCCCGGCTGGTTGGGACCATGACGAGGAGGATGAAGATGCTGTCGAAGAAGATGAGGAGGACGGGGATAATACACGGACTTCGATGTCTGGGTCGGGAGCCGAGGCGCGGAGGATGAGTCTGCCCACACAGGGCTGATTCGAGGTGACCGCGTTGGACGGGCGATTATGCGTGCGGGCATCGCCCGCGCCCAACTGTCCTGCGTGACCGACTGTCTCTTGAGAAGATCCTCGGTCATCAGTCCCTCCTCATCCTCGCTGCGCCTATATGCGTCCGGGTCAAGGCTTGCTTGGATCCGCGCGCAGACACCACACCCACCTATTCTATGCATTCTTCGATGCGCAACCACGGCTGCGCCCCCATGGCCGGCATCGAGGCGCGTCCTGTGCACCATACCGAGGGGTTTCGATCGCGGACACGGATGATGATGGGATACACGATACGACCGGCGCACGGAAGCACGCACGGCGTGCGTTTCAACACGCGCGAGTGCGTGTGCGGCGCCGGGGATATGTTTTGGTACGTTACGTTAGCGGCTGCATCGTGGGACGCGCGCATTCGTTCGATGGACAAAGTTCGGAGGCCTCGCGCCCACGTCGGCCGTGTAATATGTTATTGTTGTTGTCGTTGTTCAGATTAGTAGTAGTCGTCGCTGCGGACCTGGTTGTGCGACTTCTTGCTCCCTATATAGCTATTTAATGTACCATCAGCAGTTGGGTGTTCGTACGAGGAGGGAGGGCGGCCGCACTACTTACATCGTTTGCGCCTACCTACCGTTCCAAAGTACTCTCTTCTGCTGAAGGTTTTTTTCTGTACTTGTTCCCCTTTGTACGAGTAGCTCTTACCTTGAAGCGCATCATAAGCCGTTTCACAAGAAGTTCCTGAGTTGGCCAGAACAACGCAGACGGAGTCTACCCAAAGTCTAAGTACCACAACGGAAGTTTCGAAAGTGTCGTACTTTCGCGCAGGACCAGCACATCGCCGAGATGTCCGTCGCCCTGCCCTAAGGCTGGGACGTCCCGTGACCCGAGGTTCTTCAACCCCAGGCCCGAGAATTCACGAAAATGACGATGTTTTCACTGCTACAGACTGCTACGCTTTGGGCTCGAGCTCTTGCACACGGATGGGCGCGCTACTGGGCTACGATACTAGGGCTTGGAGCTTGATTGTGGGGGCTTGCTTGCGGCTCGTTCTTGACTCCTGGTTGGCCTGAGTATCCTCGCGCGGACTCTGGGTGGTTGGACTGATCTCTGGCTGGACGACTGACTGTACGCGTGCTGATTGGGCCTTCTCTCGCACTGAATGCGCCTGGATATGTCTGACAATCTGATAGTTGGCTGGTGGCATCGCGCGATCCTCGGCGTCAGCAACTCGTGAATGTCCTCTCTACGGTCTAAGGGCGTAATTGCGTCGCGCAGGGACTTGCGCGCATTGAAACATTTGTATGTAAGCAAAAAGCCGTTCTCGAATGCTTTGAGGGTATCGCTCAAGAGGAGGAGCGCGAAGCTGCTCCATTGAAAGCGATTTCGGACCATCGGATCACTGCGTAAGCGCTCGTGCGACTGCGGGCGCTCAATGCGTAAACAGCTGGGCAGTCTCTCCCTCCCGTCTCCTGCTCTCTTGCTGCTCTCTTAGGGGAAAGCTGAGGCGCAGGAGACAGAGTGTGATCTTGCCGAGTGAAGTGATACCTCAGGAAAACAAGCAATACTCTTGGGTCGCTTGAAGACCCAAGAGCATTGCTCGCGCAGTCTGTTTGTGCGTGTTGAAACCAGAGGCTCTTGCCAATTAGCCACAAACAACCGCTAGCGCATCTGTCACGGCGTGACACTCTGGCCTAGGATCAGGGTGTCCGAGACCGGGCGAGGGCCCAGGCCCCAATCCGATAACGGCTAGAGACGGGTCATGTGATGTTGTGTGCAGGTCGCGACGTGTTGTTGAAAGTACAGTGAACGCGACAGGTTAAGGTTTGCGGCGAAGGTGCGTCGGTCAATTTNCCCACGGGCCCCGCCCTTTTGAGGGCGCGCCGACGGCGGTTTGGGTCCTCTCACCTATCTTCTTCTCCTTCTATCCGTTGCACACTTCCGCACTCTAATTCTGCCTTCCCCAATTGACGGGTCTTCTCTTGCACTTAGCCTTTCCTCTACACTTATAGATTCCCACCTAGACTGCATTGACCTGCAATCGCCTTGCTTTGATTCACTTTGTCCTTCCACACGCACTTTGAAACTCCACATACCATGGATCTCCGCACCCCATTGTCCTCTGTATCTCACACACTCAACAATTCGTCTCTATTCGCTCTCATTCCAAAGGAGAACAACGTCTGGGCTTCGGCCAGCCCCTTGGAGCAAGAGAATGCATGGCCATCCGTCAATGCAGCGGACGAGAACGGTACGTCCTCGCAGTCGTTTCTTCTGCCATCTGCGGCGTGCATGTTCATGCCGGCTGCCTCGTTTCACTTGTAGCCATCATGTCTGCAGGGCCGCGGAACATGACCGATGTCCTCAACCTCGCATTTGCTCTCGACGCCGAAGCTATCGCTGGCGCGTCAGAGGGTAAGTCTCCCTGATGCTGCCCTTGACCCCGGCGCCGACGCTCAGGCGTCTATTACTAGGTTTTAGCCACCCTCCGATCGATTACGCGTCCCCCGACCCCGGCGCCCGTGCGATCCCGAGTGAGGAAGAAGCTGCCGGTAAGTTACATAGATTGCTGAGGTTGTGTGCGGCCCGTTGATGCCTCTGTCGCACACCCTCAGGCTCTGATGGAGCGAAGTCGGATAATCAAGAAAGCAGCGACCAAGATCTACAACGCAAGCTTGCCTTCGCGTACCGTGCCCGTGCTTCGGGTTCGGGCCTTCCTCCATTACTCGCGCAGTTCTATGGTGCTGTCGAAGAAATGGACGACTTTGATGATGAAGACGCAGACGACATTGTTGAAAGCCTCGTACTTATCCTTGAGACCCGTGAGTTCACTCGTACCTGCTCCTACTTTTTGTTCAGTCAAGAGGCTAACTCAATGTTGTAGAACGTGAGATCCTGAAGAAGTATGATACCTTCCTCGAGAGTGTCGTGCCGTCTGTCTTCCATCGTGCTGGCCACATAGCAGTATGGCGCAAGGACTACAGAGCACTTCTCAACGAGGACAAGGGCGTGTTCAAGATGTCCCTTGTGCACCTGGCCGCGTTTAGGAAGATCGGCGCGTCGTATCTCGGCACCACATCCGCACAAGGGCTGCTCCCCATGCGACCGGACATGGTCAACGAGAAGGAGCGTCCCGCGCGGTCGCTGCGCAACAAGCTCATCAAGTATCATTGCGAAAGCGAGTGAGTACGTCTCTATTGGTGTATGGGGGCTGCGTCTGATTGATGCCACGCTGTAGTATATACGTGGCGTGTAAGCACTACGGGATCCCTTACACCAAGCCCCACGAGTATCACGTCAAGCCGGATGCCAACTTTTCCGGGAAAGCCTTCCTTGCTGAGAGTGGGCACATCGGCCCTCGGCGTCCTAAGGTTTCCGAACGCTCCCGGTGAGCTGTGCTAGTCGAGGTTCTTCGCTTGCCAGCTCTACCGTTCTGCATGGGTCGTCGAGGATTACCTGTGACATCCGCCCTACATCTCTCCTGCATCGCCCTCTGTGATACTTCATTCATTCTGCCTGCGTCTCCTTTTCCTTTTCACCTGCGTCGACCGGAGCCCAACGCACGCTAACTTATAGTCCGAACATCACCCTTCTTTTGCCCTGCTATATATGACCCCACACCCTCACGTTCCTTGCTCCTGCTCACGATATGTGTATCGTTATTGTCGTGTATCCTCTCCGTCTACCTCTTTCGTCTTGCTCACCTTGTGCTCGTTCTCAATCAAAGACGACACCCTCTCGCTCTTTCGATCCATGCATAGCGTATTATACTAGTAGAACTGTCCGTGCGCTCGTCTCGGTAGACATCCACTCATTTAGATATCAATCGCCTGTATCATAGCATTCCGTATCCCTTAGATTACGCAACTCAATACATCCATTGCATCCTAAGGAGATGTTGTGTGCATGAATTTGTTACCAGGTACCACCCTCGCGGCGAAAATCATTACCGTCCGATGCACACGAACTTGTGCTCAGCTACGACTCTCGCGTATATCGGCATCAGACTCAATACGTCCACTGAGAGCGAGGCTGCAAACNAAAAAATGCTTGAGATAGAATGTCCAGGATGTCTAGATGATACTGCGGTAACAACGATCAACGAGTCTCCAGATACGTAGGTAGTGCACTATCAGTTCATGTCGCTTGAAGCCTACCTACAGACGTGTCAACCTCCTCCGGGCCGTCACCGATATATGACTGGCCCTCCCGCTCCCACAAACTAGTTCGTCAGGCCTGCCCGCTCCGCCTCGATTGGCTGCGTGTCACCCGAGTGCTTGGCGGAGGCATCACCGCGCTACGTGCTCGCTTTGAACGCCTGGCTCCCGTAGACGTGTCAGGACACAATGTCGCCGAGGCTGTGCCCGACTGGGTTCCAAGAGCGACTCCGCTCTCGATCTCTTTATCATCGTGCTCGCGCGGGCGTTTCTTGCTTCCCTTCGAAGCAGCTTGTCGAGCTTGAGAAGCAACCTGGAGTGGACCTCGGAAGACCGTGTTCGTCTTGACAGGACCAATGGGTGTGAACGGAATAGCCTTGTCGTCCAGTGGCCAGTCGTCGCGAGCGATAGCCCGATCAAAGATCTGCAGAACGGCCTCATACGTCAGGGGCACTGGATCTCCGACCTCGGGTTCTTTCAGGCTGTGGTAGACGGCTCGTTTGAACTCGTGTAGGAGGGTCGTCAGGGGCGGATTGTCGATGACGGTAAGCGATTGCCTCAGTTTGTTTGCCCAGGACCATTTCTTCTCAGCGGCCGTTGCGTCGTCTCCAAGGGGGAACAGGCGGGCGCAAGTGTAATCCTCGATGAATTTCGTATGCCGCAGCACTATCCAGAGAAGGACCCAATAGTACGACTCAAGATCATGACAGGTGTCATGAACAGAAGCGACAATATTCGGCTCAAGAAGATCATGTGCGATGAAATAGTACGTCCCCTGCGATAGGGAGATTTATCAGCTCCAGACACAGGAAACATACAGTCCAGCAACTACTCACTGTTCGTTCCTTCAGATGTTCTACATCCTCCGGGTCATCCTCATCAAGCTCCAAACGATGCAGGCGTGGTGGCTCAGATGATGAGGACGATGTGTTCTCGGACGGCGGCACTGCTGTCATCGAGCTGTAGTCGAAGTCATGGAGCACGCCTTTACAGTCAGGCTTCTCAGGTACCGGGCGGTCCACGATCAGGATGTTCCCATTGCTGATGTCGCGATGCAGGATGCCACCGTACTTCATCGCTATTTGATGACCTGGAGGTGTCGATGACAACGTCAATAAGGCGCAGACCAGTGGATACAGGACGCGAGGTCACTTACCTCTAATCGCATCACGCATTGCCATAGCAAGCTCTCTCGTGGACTTGAAGCGGGATAGCGGACGTCCAACAGTGTCGACGACGAACCGGACGTGGCTGCGTTCCATGTACTTCGCGTTGGCAACGCCGCAGAGCCTCAAAGAGAAGGTCTGGTGCATCGGATGAGGGATGTCCTCGGGTTTTGGAGCCGCGGACGTAGATGGTCCGGAGGCGCCCGGAATCCCTGTGAGCAGATCGTCATCCCCAGGCCACGGCTTCCCAGAACGAGCCGCATCCCATCGCTTCACATCTCGGACGCCGAGGTCGCCGCCATGCAACAACTTTGGCAATCCATACCACTCGTCCGCAGGGATCGTATCGGTGAGGCGCTGATAGAACTTCTGCTCTGGAATGCGAATTACTTGCCGCCATGACTCCTTGAGGACGCGCAGGACGGCGGGGGCATCTGCAGTTCCGTTCGAGGCGTCAGAGCAGCGGGTATCCTCGATGCCAAGCCAGACCATTGTGGAGCGAGAGAACAGACGTGCGTTGACGTCCAGGAGCTTGAAGAGCAAGAACGTCTTGGGCTCCGCCGGCTTGTCCTCGTCATAGACCTTGACTAGGCGGCCCTCGCGAAGGTTGACGCCTTCGAGCATCTCATCCGCCTCTTCGGCAAGCCTGATCCTGAGCCACTTCTCGTCGACGGGGCTGAGCTTGCAGAACGTGGGATCGCTTCCGACCACTGCTCCAGGACCGCCTTCCCAGGGGTGGACGAATCGCCAGAAGAACTCTTGGATACTTCTCAGCCCTTCGGCGGACTTGAGGTACATCATGGGAGATGCGACAACGCAAGTGTGGTCGATGCGTGCGATACGAATGTTGCTGCCGTAGACACCGAACATGTAGGAAGCAAGGAACCCATGCTCGAGCATCAAGCTTCGTGCGTCGACGGCGAGCTGAACGAGCCGTTTGGCTCGCACTTCACTGCTCTCCCGCGCGCCAGTCACAAAGGGATCCTTCCCTGCGACATCCTTCGCCTCAATAGCCATCGCCACCCGCGACCAGTCGGGAGGATCTAGCTTCGCGGGCAACCTATCACCGGGAAAAGACGCGATAAGGTCTGGCTTCGCCGGATGGTGCCTATTCGAGAACTGAGAAAATGGGAAGGGAAACTTGGCCTCATGGGGATTGGAGAACGACGGCCTCTTGTCTTTAGGGAAGTCCTTGACAATCGCTGTGAGGATTTTGATCTACCAACGTGATATACCGGTTAGCCACGGAACCCTGCAATGTGTACTAGATGTACGTACTAGAGGATCATACATCTCTTTCTCTCTGCCTGGCTGGGGATCCCAGTTCTCGATAAGAGTTATGCTCGGTGGGGTGACATTGCAGGGTATCGGAGATGGGACGAAGGTATGGAGATAGTCGTCGATGTCGGTGCCGTAGGCGTGGACCTTGCGCTGAATTTCATCGCACCAGCCAGGCAACTGGCCGCTCCTACGTGTGTCTTTGCGTAGATTGGGATCGTTATGACTCTTGCGAGTGTGAGGAGTGGGATGGCCGCTCATACCTGAGGAGGAAGAGGAGAGGCAGCGGTGGTCACTGCACAAGTCGCAAGTTGAAACGGACATGTTTTGTAGGGTTGAGGTTGTGGCTAAGATGGATGGGCGCGTATTCGGAGGACAATGGGGATCTGGAGAGAGGTGTGTATGAGCGCGCGCAGCCATGTGCAGGAATCCGGCAAGTCCCGGCGGCTAAAACAGTTGGGCTGCTCGGGACACTTACTCTCTGCGATCGATCCCTCGTTTTATGAAGTTAACGTATCTGCGTTCTGGCTTGAGAAAACTTCCACTATGGCAAACTTCACAATCAGCTTTCACTCACGAAGGGAGCGTCCTGGCACGACCGTAGCGAATCGCAAGGCTATGGACACCAGAGGCATTACCTTGCAGTTCAGGCGGTTTAATGAAGCTGCTTTAAGCGAACAATGTGAATTGTCTGTCCTAGATGAGAGGCTGATCAAGTGAGTCGGAGATGGTTGAACCTTTGTGCGCTTTGTGTTAGCTTTGTCAATACTAGCGCCAGTCCCCATTAGAGCGTCCCAACATACGATGTGGAAGCTGTATGACTCAGCGGTCGATACGAATACGGTACGAAAACTGGCGGCTTGAAGGACGTTTCGTACAACGACGACGACCTGTGCTCGACGGCGATGCCAACTCACACCTGAACAAACAACGTGTCCGGCCCGTAGGCCCGAGGCGCCAAGAGGCTGAAGCGCCTATTTCAACACAAGGATCTAAACTTTTCACCACCAGCTATAGGACTGGCAGCGACAGCAAGATTGCAAAGCACGTTGGGAGAGCAATGCGGTACAGACAATTCGAATCCTACACTGGAGGTACTTATCAAGAACAAACAACGGTCTAGATATCATGTATGTGCCCTCAGTACAGTAATATCAGCTCATGTTGATACAGGCATACCGTTACGTATAGTACTAATATCTCGGCCTTCTGTAGGCACTCATTGAGATGGGACCTACCCATCCCGCTCTCGCTAGCTGGGAATCTCCTGAAAAGCATATTTGCCGTGCCTCAATTTACTGTATCGCACGAGGACCCAGTATGCCTACCGTGTTTCGGACGCTTGGCTACCATAGACGCTCCAGAATATTGAGAGGCGGCGTCCAACAGGTTCGATTCGCTCGCGGCTCCGCTCTTACGCTCCTCTGCGTCATGATCGCGTTTGCGTTTCTTGTGTTTCCTGTCGGAAGCTTTGGATGTCGGAGTAGAAACCGCAGCTGCGTGAACCGAGACTGGCAAGACGCAGTCCGTCTCCGACGAACCGTCAGGTCTGAACGGAATGGCCTTGTCGTCTGAGGGCCAGTCTTCGCGAGCGATGGCCTGGTCAAAGACTCGCAGGACGGTCTCGTATGTCAGAGGCACCGGTTCCCCAAACTCGGGATCTTTCAGACTATGAAAGACGAGTCGCTTGAAGTCTTGCAGAAGGGCCGTCAGGGGCGGGTTTCCGATGATGGTGAACGATAGCCTCAATCTGCCCACCCAGTCGTGCTTGCTAACGGCGGCCTGTAGGTCATCCCCCAAGCGAAATAGCTCCGCGCAAGTGTATCCTCCTACGCAATTTGTATGCCTCAGCACTATCCAGAGAAGGACCCAGTAGTATGACTCGAGGTCATGACAAACATCGTGAACAGTGGTGACGGCGTTCGGGTCGATGAGATCGTGTGCAATGAAGTAGTATGTCCCCTGTGATAATAGATATCATCATCAGCAACGCAACATCACGTAAATACAGTTCAGAGGCCGCTCACCGTTCGTGCTTTGAGCTTCTTCGAGTTATCATCCCATGTAGCATCTTCATCAATCTCTGCGTTATGCAGCGGGACTTCAGATGATGCGGCATGCGTACTGTCAGAAGGAGGCGTGGTAGACATCGAGCTGAAGTCGAAGTCGTGCAGTACGCCTTTGCAATCGGGGTATTCAGGTATGGGCCGGTCCACAATCATGATGTTCCCGCTGCTGACATCTCGATGCAACACGCCGCCATATGTTGTTGCTAATCGGTGACCTTGTGACACAACGCCAGTCAGAGAGTTCAGAGGTGACACATTTCGGTTCAAGTGCTCACCGTGGATTGCATCGCGCATTGCCATCACAAGTTCCTTTGTAGACTTGAAGCGAGAAAGAGGCCGTCCGAGGGTGTTGACGACGAGCCGGACATGACTACGCTCCATACATTCCGCGTTGTAAATACCGCACGCCCTCAGAGAGTACGTTTGGTGCGTCGGGTGAGGGACGTCCTCCCAAGTTGTATCCGAGAACCTAGACGGCGCCGAGGATCCAGAGATTCCTGCGAGTATGTCGTCATCGCCCGACCACGACTTCCGAGAACGAGTCGCGTCCCATCGCTTCACGTCTCGGACGCCGAGATCGCCGCCATGCAGTAGCTTTGGCAAACCATGCCACTCCTCGGCAGGTATAGTCTCTGCGAGGCGTTGATAGAACTTCTGCTCCGGGGTGCTATCCCATTGTCGCCATGATTCCTTGGTGACGCACAGAACGGCGGGGCTGTCAGTATCTCTTCTACCGCTCGAGGCACCTGCTGTGCGTGTGTATTCGATGCTGAGCCAGACCATGGTCGCACGAGAGAAAAGGCGCGTGTTGACATCCAGCAATTTGAAGAGCAAGAACGTCTTCGGCTCGTCTGGTTCGTCGTCGTCGTAGACTTGCACTACACGGCCTTCGCGAAGGTTGACACCCCCGAGCATCTCGTCCGCCTCGTCGGCTAGCTCGGTCCTGAGCCACATCTCGTCCGCAGAGGTGAGCTTGCGGGACGTGGTATCGCATCCGACCACAGCACCGGATCCGCCTTCCCATGGGTGAACGAATCTCCAGAAGAACTCTTGAATACTCCCGAGCCCTTCGGCAGTCCTGAGGTCCAACAGAGGAGACGCGACAATGCAGGTGTGGTCAAAGCGAGCGATTCGGATGTTGCTGCCGTAGACGCCCAACGTATATGTAGCAAGGAATCCATGGGCGAACATCAAGTTTCGTGCGTCCACGGCATGTTGGACGAGTTGTTCTGCTCGATCATTGGTGTCCCCGCTCGCAGACGCCGCGAATGGGTCTTTGTCGGCGACGCCTTTCGCCTCAAGAGTCATAGAAACACAGGACAGGCCTGGAGTATCCATCGTCGCGGGCAGCCTGTCTCCGGGGAAGGAGACTATGAGGTCTGGCCTAGCCGGATGGTGCCGGTCTGCCCATTGCGAAAATGGAAAGGGAAACATCACTCCGTGAGAGTTGCAGAAGGACGGTCTTCTATCCTCAGGGAAGTCCTTGACAATGCCGGTCAGAATCTTCACCTACCAATGGGCGTTGGTAAGCAGGACCGTCATGCATTGCCAGTGAGCCCAAGCGAGACGTACCAAGGAATCGCATACTTCCTTCTCCTTGCCCTTGTGGGGGTTCCAGTCCTCAACGAGTTTGATGCTCGGTGGGCTAACGTTGCAAGGAGTCTGTGACGGGACGAATGTGCGCAAATAGTCGTCGACGTCACTGCCGTAAATATGTACTTTGCCTTGAATGGCATCGTGCCAAGCGGGAGGCTGGTCGCTTGTGCCAGTTTCTATGGGAAAACTCAGCATCGTTATGGCTCTTGGGGGTACGAAGAGTAGAGGCAAACTGCTACACATACCTGAGGCAGTGGAATTGTCAGAGACGCAGTCGCGGTGACTACCGGAGTCGCATGTTGAGAGCGACATCCTGATGCGAAGTGGGGGATGTGGCTAAGATGAACGGGCGCGTAATCAGGGGACAATGTGGTGAAGAAGAGAGGAAAGAAAGTGGCGAGCGCGCGGGGTTCCCGGCAAGTCTCGGCGGCTAAAAGAGCTCCAGACAGTGCAAGCCGATTTCGTTCGTACTGAACATTGGCCAATATATCAATGATTCAATCTCTGCCTGGAACACTGATATTGATGGTGATGCACCCAGGACTGAGCACACCAGGCCGAGGGCCGGCCAGGAATGAGTGTGAACCTGAGGAGGTACTAGTTCTCACAGTTCGCCGGGTGCCGGCATGAGCAACCCCAGGTTAAGGCCATCGACTATGTCACACCTAAGGAGTCCCGCAACTAAGGTGTGCTTTTCGGGATGAAAAGATAGAGACGAGGATGGAGGTCTGAGGCCGAGGACTGACTCGTCGGAGACCCGAGTCGGAACTTGCTCAAGCCCGTGCGACCATAACAAAGGAAAACAATAGCAGAGTCGCTATACGAGCGCCCGTTGGCACTGCCACTGCGATGTTTTTCTTCTCTCCTGTCCGATGAGTAATAGTAGAACACATCGGTCGTCTGCCTACGGGAGATTACTGACAGCAGCAGAACCGCACCTGCTCACAAGGGCCAAAATACGTTTCACTGGCCTACCATCAGTAAATCGCGCCAGCATTCAACCTGGAAAACGAACGTTTTCCGTCATTTCTACGTTCAAGATAAACCCATGCTTCTTGGGCCTCTCTGTTATTGTTCCGGCATAAAACCTATTAACCTCCAGCAGTCCAGGAACTACACAGGCTCCGATATCTTGATACAGCTACGGTAAAGACGGGCTTATGGGTTTGTGTGCACAGGACTGCCCAGCCTGACCCGCAGAAGAGCGCCCAGGCTGCGCAGCATAGGAGTGCACAGGTTGCGTGCGTCCGAGCACCTTTATCTATGAAGCTGAGTATTCGTCTTGACGTTCTCTATCCCTTCCCCCACTACCCCTCAGAATCCACTGGTATACAAGCTCGTCTTGCTTCCGTGACTCGCAATCTATGCTCACACCATGCATATACTCGCTGCAGGTTTTGGTCCACTCTGAGCCTGAGTATCGTCAAGTCTCTCCCGACTAGTCACCGCCACCTCAAGCCTCATGACGCTCCCGCACAAGCCACCATATGTCTGCGCATCTGCTTGGGAAGGCGTGGTGGCCGCGCAATATGGACTTTGGCACGAGCCCCTCGAACGAGTCGGACACTCAGAAGCGGTCGATTGGTCGCGTGACTGCGTTGATGACTGGGCGCTCTGGACTGGAGGCTATCACTACACCATCTCATCAGTCGCGTGGCTCAAATGTGCCCTCTCTGGCTGTGTGTGGTGCCAATTCCTCAAGACGCAATTTGCTGACTTTCTGCTACAACGGTCCGGCTCGCCCGTTCATCATATCGATGTTCGCGTTGGAACCACAGAGCCATACAAGCGATGCAAGTCGCTGACCATCATACTCAGCTATCACGAAAGGGCTTTTTGGAAGACCTTCGACCTGTACACAAGGACAGGTATGTTACATCTTTACCTGTTTCGGGCCTGTCTGACGACATATTCTATGCATTAGGTGATCCTGCAGCAACCTACTTCGAGGGCCGGGTTCGCATCCCACAAGTGAGCGCCCCCCACATGTTGGATATGGCGAAGACACGTATTGAGGAGTGCGCGCGCACACACGCGAATTGTCGTATCATTGCGCTTGAATCCGCCCCTCTTCCCAGACGGCTTGTCGACTGCTCAGAACCCCTTCAGGTACGCATTGTGGAAACCAGTCATCACATGCGCGAGCGGTACGTTGCACTCAGCTACGTCTGGGGCGGCCCTCAACCCCATCGAACCTCCGTTGCGAACCTGGCTTCCTACATGTCCGATGGTATCGCGACCGCGAATCTCCCTCAGACCATCTTCGACGCCATCTATGTCACCCATGCGCTAGGTATCCGCTTTCTGTGGGTCGACAGCTTATGCATCATCCAAGATTCGGAGGAGGACAAGCATCGCGAGCTGACGTCGATGTGCAACGTCTACCGCGGCGCGTATCTGACGATCGACGCTGGGAGTGCCAGAGACGTGGATGAAGGCTTTCTACAGGACCGCGATCCCCTTGATCCCGAGGCCATCCTGCCTTTCATATGCCCTTTAGGCTTAGTGGAGGACATAGTTGTGGCGGATGCGCCACGAACTGGGCAGGTTTACATATANCCCCCCGCAGGACGGCGTGTACGACGGACGGCGATGGAAGGAAGACATCTGCACGGATTCGCTGACCGCCCAATACTGCGAGACAAGCCTACGGGGCTGGTGCCTGCAGGAAGCACTGTTGTCCACTCGATCTCTCGTTTTCACTCATCAGAGTCTGCAATTCAGGTGCCAAACGCACGTACAGAACGTCGACGGCGTTGTGCATAATCATGTGCAGTGGGAGGTGCTGCGACTTCCCGACGTCGTATTCCAACCCGACCAGCTCATCGATATCAAGCCTGACTCCCGCGAATGGGAGGACATCCATCAAAAATGGCACAATATCATCGACGGCTACTCCAGGCGCAGTGTCACAGAGCCATCGGACAAACTGGTAGCATGCGCCGCCATCGCGGGGCTTTTTGCACCTCTCCTANGGCCCCGACTACCTCGCTGGTCTGTGGCGCAAGACGCTTCATCACGATCTCCTGTGGTACCACTTCTCTCCGTCACCATCTCGACGCCCTCAAGAGTCTCGTTACGCTCCCTCATGGTCGTGGGCATCTGTTGACCAGCGAGTGTGCCATCTGTCACACTACCAGAGCGGGAGCGGTTCCGACGGAGTCACCTTCATAGAAGTGGTGGACTGTACTGTTACCCCCAGAAACGCGCAGCTTCCTTTTGGAGCGGTCGAGGCAGGCGGGTCGCTCGTCCTTCGCGCTATGGTCTACCCGTGCCATTGGGACGTCACTGGCGCGCGGCCTACCCTCAGATTTCTGGCGACTGAGCCTGAAGAAGCGACGCCGCAATCTACCACCGGTGGTCACCGTACACACACATCCCTCCCTGCGCCTCCTCCCCCGGGCTTTCCCTTCACGCCTATGGCTGCCTCCGGTGGCCTCGACTATGCCGACGATGGCGACCGTCAACAACTATGGGCGATCCCAATACTTCATGGAATATGGTCGTCTTACGGCTTGATCATTGGCCGAGTCGATAATCACATGCGGCAGAGCGCAGGCCCAGATCCTGCCGGTCATAGGAAGGTATACCAGAGGATCGGGGCGTATCGCATGGGCGATGATGCACAGCTGCGTGCTCTGCGTAGCTTTTTTTGGAATGCTCCTAAAGTAGAGATAGTGCTGGTATGATCTTTCGGTGTGTCAGGCTTTGTCACCATGTACATTCACAGGCCTAGCCTGCTACAAACTTGACCGCGTTGTGCTTTGTCTTGTCTCTGAGTCTATGCAACATCGTCTTCCAGTCGTTCTCTAAACGTTATGCACCCTTTCGGATCCATCTCTGACAGCGAGGTGTAGCGGAGATGACCGTCTTCGATGCCCGAAACCCTCAGAGCGTCGAGCTCAGCAGGCAGGGGTGGTGGCCGCGTCGCAATGCCCAAGTCGGACACCAATGAGGCCCACATTGGACTAAGTCAAGAGCCAAATGTGAAGGTTTTGAGTGCGAAGTCGAGGTGATCGCGAAGGCGTGCTTGGGTAACAAGGAAACACGCATATGTGCTTCCTCTATCCAGACGCGTACATCACGATTGCGAGCCTCTGGCACTCAAAGCGATCTTCCTACGTACCAATTCACCAGCCCTTTTAGTCCAGAAAGCAGACGAAATGTTCCGATCATGGATGTCGAGAAGTCTTCATACCCAGCGCAGAACCGCATGTACAAGATAGCGTGAGCGGTATGCGTAGCAGGCCTTCACAACACAAGCACGAGTTGGGACAGCTGGAACGGGGTGACTGAGCACCCGTCAATTCAGAGGAGCGCGTACAAACTAGCACTACGAGAACGAGAGCGGATCGCGCGCGGCGCGGTCCGTCCGACAAGAAAACACAACGATCCATCGAGACTCTCGCGCGCCGCGGCGTGACCCAATCCCTACCCCTYCCCCCCCTCCGCCGGGAAGACCGACGCACGCTCAAGACCGAACGCGCGAACAGACGTGAACTGCGCTTAGTTCGGGAGCGCGTTGATCTGCTGCTGGAGCTCGCCGTAGACGGTGGAGACGGCGGGGCAGCCGACGCCGGGGCCGTTGATGTTCTGGAGGGTGACGAGGAGCGCGTTGATGCGCGCCTGCTGGTCGGCCTTGCTCGAGCCGGTGGGGAAGGAGAGTGAGACGGAGGGGTTCTTGATCGCGTGGCCCGCGGCGACGTTCGCGTTCAGCGACTGCGGGTAATAAGCGTCAGCGAGATGTCCAAGCTAGGCTGGAGAGAGAGGAGAAGGGACGTACAGCAATGAACTGGTCGCGTGGGGGCGGGCACGAGCAGGGGATGTTGATGTTGTTGATGCCCTTGCAGTTGCCGGTGCCATCAGGGTCAGTGCCCGCGACGACACCAAAGTCGGGAACCAAGCTCGGGTCAACGCCGCCAGAAGCGGGCGCAGGGGACGACGCGGCGGGAGGCGCGGGTGCGGAGGGCGCAGCAGCGGCGTTGTTGCCGCCGTTGGGGGTGGGCACGCCCTGGTTTACGACGGAGTTAGGGTCCTGGCCGTTCTGGATGGCCTGCGCCTGCGCGCCAAAGGTGGTCGCGGCCTGGGGGCAGCCGACGCCGGGGCCGTGGATGTTCTGGAGCGTGACGGTGGCGGCGTTGAGGCGGGCGAGGGCGGAGGCTTTGGAGTTGTCCTCAGGGAAGGAGATGCCGACGGAGGGGTTGTTGATGACGAAGCCGGCAGCGACGTTCTGGTTCAGGAGCTATGCGCGCGAGGGATCTCAAGGTAAGCGCGAGAAGGAAATGCGAACAAAGACACGTTACCTGGATGAACTGGTCGCGCGGGGGCGGGCACGCGCAGGGGATGAGGATGGGCTTGCCATTTGCGCCGAGGATGCCATCGCAGTTACTGAGGAGAGAACGCGCAGTGTCAGCGGAACAGGATCATTGGACGCGCGGATCGACGAGAAGAAAGAAAGATGCGTACCCGGTGCCATCGGGGTTGACGCCGGACTGGACGCCGAACTGGGGAACAAGGTCTGGGTTGACGTCCCTGCGCGCAAGAGGGCGGGAAGAGACAGAGACGGCAATGGCGACAGCGGAGAGGACGGCAGTGGAGAACTTCATTGTTGATTCTTGTCGAGGGAGATGAGGAGTGCTAGTAGGGAGTGACGGGGCTGTAATGTGCCGGAGAAGTACTAAAGTGAAGGAGAGAATGAACGCTGCGTCAAGCTCGCGACTGAATCAATAGAGTACGCCCGGCGTAAGGAGGAGGAGACCGTTCCAGCTGTCTGTGTTTTTTCTCGACCGAGGGAGATGGAGGAAAGCGAGTCGAGGACCATCAACCCTTCTTTATACGATCAGCCCGGTGGCTGAAGCGCCCGCGTTTGTATCTGGACGAGCACGCGTAGATCTCCTAAGCGCCGAGGCACAAGCATCAGCCGTCGTTGGTTGCCATGCCACTCCCCTTCACGACCATCCTCATCCTCCACCTCGAGTTCGAGCTCCGTGACGGTTTACACTCTCCGTATTCACAGACAAGTCGTTGAAATTACCTTCTACACTCTCGGGTCGGCCTCTTTCAATCATACTTACAGCGCGAGAAAACTTTGTATTTGGGCCGACGGGGAACACACGCAACCAGCTGCCGTAAGCCTCTCGAACGGAGTCTTGGATACCGCATGACGGCTGCACATGGTTACTTGCTCGTCCTTCCCTAACGGCTCAAAATGTCCAGGCACGCGCGCACTCCCTCGAGCCTTCATCCGGTCGCCTTCGACCTCGTCTCGGCATACGCATCGTAAACGCTATAACGTCCTTTGGTTCTCGACATACCCGCGTCCAATCACTGTGCAATCGCTGGCATCGCCATCCTTGATCTCCATCTCCGGCACCTCCCTCGCCATCTTTTCGACTTTGACGTCTCTGCCGCCCTCCGCCGTGCTTCAGCCCACACTCCTGCCGCATCGATGAACCTTGGCGGTGATTGATCGTGTCGTTCGCCACCACGCTTCAACCCCGTCTCCAGCTTCTTATCTTCAATCTTCTCCATGCTTGCCTCTCTTGTGCACAAGTTCCTCTTGACTACGCGTTAACACAGTCGAGGCCGTCTGCGGTCTGGTAATTTCAGGCCTAGAACACAAACTCAACGTGGTTCTTGCTCGCTATGCTAGCTGTGCTGCTCAATTTTGTTCGTTCCCTCGCTGTTCCCGGCGAAACATGGGTCACAGTACAAGCCCCGAGCGGCCATCCTGCCGCACTTAAGGGTCTATGCGATCAAGGATATCATGACATACCCTTCGCACGCCCGACAGTTGCATATCAGACACAGCTACAGTTTTGCACGTTCCACCACCGATGCCAGTCAGATGTACTCACACTTACCTGCTCTCAGCGGACAAATGAGAAACGCCGCAACACGACAGACTGGACATGCTCTCGACGTCTCTACACCAGAGGTAGCGTCATGATCTAGATAGATAACGCACAGATTTCACGTCCTAGAAGGCGGTGAGTGCGAAAATCAGGTTTGATATCGGGAAGCTGAAGCATCACCTTAATCCTGATGCATATATCAGACGAAATGCAGGGTTGCACGCCTCCGAGGCAAGTGGCGGCGTGAACGAGGAAAGTTGTCTGAAGCCGTAGGTACCCTGTGATGCGATTTAGTGCTGAGCTACTTGCTGCGGGGTAGAGCGCGGATGTTTCGGTAACGCCTGTGCTAACGAAGACGTCTGCGATAACACTAGCTGCGCCCGGCCAAGTTTTCTTCCTCTGATGGTCAGCCTTCACCCTTACGCCGACCAGATTGACTCATGCAGCGATTACCTTTTCAAACGCAGTCCCCAGTCCATTACCACGACGAGCGTATCGAATCTATTTGGACTTGTCTGTACTGCGAACGCTCCTGAAGCTTGAACCCGGACACGTCAGAACGTGTTTTCCTTCAAACATCTTCTGTCCATGTCAATGACGTCCCGACCGGGACTGACGACTTCTCGCCGAACGGTCACCGATCATGCCCATGCCCGGCAGCCCCGCCGAGGGTACCATCTGCGATAGAACCGACAGACACTGGTGGGTGAGTGCGAGGACTGTGAACGGGATGTCGCCCGGATCTCATCTAGCTACTTGATACCAGTAGTGAACTTTGCGTGACGTCCGACGTGCAGCGTGGTCCACAATGCTCGTGTACGGCAGTTAAACATGGCCGACGGGCTTGCACGGTGACTATGTGCCATATCTCGGGTTCGCCGTTGATACAAAGCAGGCCCGTACGTTCGCGGCCGGCGCACTACACTGTTCGATGTTCAATGTGTGGGGACCGTCAGAGTGAGCGGGATGATGTCATAGGTGAACGTCCATGAAAAAGCATTGCAGATCATTCATGCGAGCCCACGACTGTCCGCCGGACATGCACTACGTCGACGTTGAAGACATTCGTGGGCATCGGGCATTGCGGAGAAGCGTGCTCCTGCTATGTATCGCTTCTGCGAAGTGCGACAGCAGCACGCGTGGAGAATGTTGAAGCGCAGACAGCCCGTGCAGTCCCGCGCGGAGATATCCTGCCACCGAGCAAATGCGTATTCTTCGAGTCTACTGTGGAAGTTTGATGCAGGCTGCTTCCCACAAGAAGCGTGCCTTTGGTCCTCGTTGAGCGGAAGTAATGATATACGTTATGATAGCATAAATAGGGTATACGGGCACGGTACCCAATTCCCAAAATCTGATCATACAGCCTCCTTTCGAAGCAGTACTGTTTGCTTGAGCCGTCCATGATCAACTTGGCAGCAGTACGCACCTTCTCCTCATTGGTCGTGGTGTTGCTATTCGAATCGACAGTGGCCTCCTCGTGCCCGACAACACCTACACCACCCAAGAAGGCCACCGCCAAGACCGCACCTATAAGGATAGACTATTCAATAGACTAACGCGATGGTGAACGACTGAGGTCACTCACCAGCGAAACCGAACGCGCAACCAGTCCACATTGCAGCTTTGTACGCAACCAGCTGCGCAGCTCGCGGCGCGTTCGTTCCTGACTCGTTCACCACAACCCCATACTCTAGCGACGACCTCGCGATCGTCGAGTTGAAGACGATGGTGCTAATCGCGACGCCAAACGCGGTCCCGACTTGCGTGAGGGTCTGGAAGAGCGCGCCGCCGACGGACTGTTCGTGCGGGAGGCACACTTTGGCGACGAAGAGCGTTCCCGTAGCGAACACGAAGTCAGCCCCGAAGACAGAAATGATGGCTGCAGGGAATCCAAACGCCCAGAAGGGGGCAGATGGATCAATGACTGCGAAGAGGAGGTTGGCAAGTCCGGTGCAGAGCGTCCCGATAGCTGTTGGTGAAGAGCTCAATGGACGAGAGGCGAAAGGCTTATGCATGGGAGCGTACCGATGAGGAACACCGCCGGGATTCGGCCGACTACGAGTGCTACGATGAGGTTGCATATGATGCCTGTGACGAACATGGGCGTCATCCGGACCATGGTCAGGATCGGATTCAGACCGACGTAATTTTGATAATAGAGCTATGATCATATGCGCGCGTCAGCACCTCAATGTCCATTAACCTGGCTGACAAGAGATCAGAAGCGCTTACTTGTATCCAGAACATGAACGACATGAAGCTGCACCACTCGAGGAATGCGATGATGAGCATGACTGCGAGTTTGCCTTGAGCGCGCGTCCAGACGGTGACGCTCATCAGCGGCGGGGGTGTCCACCGCTGCTCGCGCGAAGCACTTGCACGCTCGTGCAACTGCTCCAAGTAGTGCTCCCACCAGACGAATAGGGCAAGAAATATGGTGCCGACGATGAGAAGTGAGATAATATCTACGGCAACAGTAGGTTAGCTAGATTAGTCCCGAAACGTAGGCACGTACATCCAGTTCTCCAACCATCGGGAGCGATACTGCCATCGCTCAAGACGAAGATGATGAGCGTCAAGCCAGTGGTGACGAGGAACGCTCCCAGCCAGTCAACCCGCCTACCAACCACATCTCAGCCTCCCCGCAAGGACGGTGGCTTACAAGTCGACTGTAAGGACATACCGATCGACAATGCCGTGCACAAAATCGCTGTCAATGGAGACAAGGCCACCTATGCAACAAACAGCGCTGAGTCCCGCGAGAAACCAGAATGTCGACCGCCATGTCTTCCTGTTATAGTGAGCGTTGTCAATGTACGGCATAATATCTAAGAAATGGTTTGGCGCACTCTGTCAACTGAGTAAGAACGCTTCCGATGGCTGAGCCGATGGCCGCGCCAATGGGTGCTCCTGCAGCGAACGTAGCAAACGCGACAGATCGAATGCGCGAGGGAGGGAAGCTATGCGCGAGGATACCGAGCTGTGGCGTGGAGAACGTTGAGCGGAAGATCGAATCAAAATACTAGGGCTTACTGCGGCGGGTATGCAGGCGGCAGCGCCGATGCCTTGCAGGCCTCGTAGAATGTCAAGGGTGACTTCATCTAAACGTTGCACATTGAAGATATGGTCGGACTAAAGTGGAGCCATTTACATACCTTGCGCGAAGCCACATCCCAAACCGAGTGCGCCCATCAGAGCACTGCCCAAGATGAAGGTGTACTTGCGGCTATACAAGTCCGCTATACGGCCGAAGAATAAGAGTAGACAACCCTGCACGTGGAGTCAGTGCGACTTCGAACAATTGGAGGAGACACACGGACGGAGCTGAGCGAGTAGGCAGAGATGATCCATTGGAGTTTGTACTCGACGATGTTGAGCTCTCGCCCGATAATTGGGAGGGAGATCACAACGGCAGTGATGTTCGCGGTCTAGTGCGAGCATATACACATCAGCAAGGAAGTCAACAGAATTGATAACTTGAGCAGACATACGTTGAGAATCATAGCCAACGTGAGCGTACATATGAGGACGACATTGCGAGCTAGAGAGCGATTGAGCTGTTCGGGCGGTGCGCTATATTCTGTAATAGGGCCGTCCTCTTTCTCTGCAGTGCTTGTTGACATCTTTCCTACTATATTCTCGGCACTACAGCCGTGATGTTAGTGATGTAAGCACCAAACGAACTGAGGTGGGGCAAGGGCAAGTCTCAGTCGCGAAGGCGAGGGTGGGATGAGCTTGAGGTATTTTGACTAACTTGGACGGCTTTATGAAGCAAACGCAAGGCTTCCGAAGAGCCTGGCGCTTGATGGTCTGCTGTAGTCGCCCTTCACAATCTGAGATTGAACGCGCTCGCCGCTGTAGATGGCGTGCGGCCATCCTAGATCAGATGCGGTAGGCGTAGTGGCTACTACTGTCTCCGCCTAAAGCACGAGCAGAGCGACAGCATTCCGAGCGTGAGCCAGCGATCCATCGCACAACCTCGATGGATTCGACGCTGCACACGACCCATCGCGTTGGACGATAGTTAGAGAATGTCATTTTAGAGCTTCCCTACCATAGTCGCTATGATCGGTGGACCCAGTGCGGTATGAACATCCGCCCAGGGACTACTGATCAACGTATGATGACGAGAGAGACGAGGTAGGCATGTGCTCTTAGAAGCATAGTTGAGGAGTGCATTCGGACGCGAAGGGTGTGGTTGACCGATAGAAGCGAATAAGTTGGGCTGTACGAGCCGGAGCCCAAGCAAAGCATGGAATTTACGTGAGCCATAGACAAAAATTCCGACACGGGGAATCGAACCCCGGGCTATCGCGTGAGAGGCGATAATGTTAGCCACTACACCATATCGGACTTACAAGCGCTTCATGCCAACAATCCATGATCACTGCACATGACATCGGTGTAATACGATCGCGTGCAATGGTACATATTATGATCGAATGCTAGCGACCGAACAATATGCTACGAGAGTCTATGAATAAGATGGTGTGCGTGAGTACCACGTTCGAAGCCCATGAGCCCAGGGGACAAATGTTCCAGTGATTAGAATATAGATCGCGCTGAGTGAATGTATTTGAAGGCATGGACGGATAGACTCATCAGTGGCTCTGAGAATGTGGACAGTTAGTACTCAGAGTAATCGTGGAAACATCGCTGACCGGTACGCACCGACGGGACTGTGGTCGCTTCCTCATCACGAATGGTCGTATCGCTCCTGGCGTCCTGGTCCTTCCGATGTCCGACAATACCGACGCTACGCAGGAAAATCAAGGCCAACATCGCGCCTGCACTACCCATCAGCCTCGTACGACGCACAAGGAGCGAAGATGCTTACCAGCAAAGGCGAAGCCGCAGCCGCTCCACATTGCGTCTTTGTATGCTACTAGTTGTGCTGGCCGTGGCGCATTCGTCCCAGACTTGTTCACGACGACTCCGTATTGCAGTGACGATTTCGCAATCGTCGTGTTGAAGACTATTGTGCTGATCGCAACGCCGAACGCGGTCCCGACTTGTGTCAGAGTTTGGAAGAGCGCTCCGCCGACGGACTGCTCGTGCGGAAGGCAGACCTTCGCAACGAAGAGCGTGCCGGTAGCGAAGACGAAGTCAGCGCCGAACACAGAGACGATCGCCGCCGGGAAGCCGAATGCCCAATAAGGTGCGGCGGGGTCAATGACGGCAAAGAGGAGGTTGGCTACTCCGGTGAACAGTGTGCCGATGACTACACAGGACGAAGGTCAGTCCACGTATGGTGAGGGTGAGGGACTCATCAATGATCGCTAACCGATGAGGTACACAACAGGGAGGCGGCCGACCACAAGGGCGACGACGAGGTTACATAGCACTCCCGTGACGCACATAGGGAGCATCCGGACCATTGTTAGGATCGGACTCAGTCCGAGATAGTCTTGGTAGTAGAGCTATACATGAGCTATATCAACACTATCATTCGCTACTTGGCAGGTGCATAGAAGCACGCACCTGGGCCCAGAAAATCCATATGTTGAATCCGCACCACTCGAAGAACGTGATCAGGAGCACAACCGCGAGCTTCCCTTGCGCGCGCGTCCATACGGTAACGCTCATGAGGGGCAAAGGCGTCCACCACTTGTCGAGTGAAGCTTCACCGCGTTCGTGCAGCCGCTCTAGATAGTGTTCCCACCAGACGAAAAGGGCAAGCAGCACAACGCCCACGATGAGTAGCGCAATAATATCTGCAAAGTGAGGTTAGCTGAACAGTGTGGCTTGCAAACAGTGGGGCTACGTACAACCGGTCTTCCAGCCATTCGGCGCGACGCTGCCATCGCTCAACACGAAGATTATGAATGTCAGGCCGGCCGTCACAAGGAATGTCCCGAGCCAATCAACACGTCTGTGCGTCAACAGTCCATAAGCGAGTGATCAGCCCACGTTGCATACAAGTGCATACCGATCTACGAGGCCTTCCGAGAAGTCATCGTCGATGGAGATAAATCCTCCAATACAACAAATCACGCTCAGCCCTGTGAAGAACCAGAAGGTAGATCGCCATGTTTTCCTGTAGCGCAGTCAGGCGGTGTCGTAGCGGCATGGGGATTAGGAAGGCGTACTCGGTGAATTGTGTCAGAATGCCCCCAATGGCGAAGCCGATCGCACCACCCACAGGGGCGCCTGCTGCAAAAGTTGCAAAGGCGATAGAACGAAGGGGAGAAGGAGGGAAGCTGCGCGCGAGGATGCCGAGCTGGTGTGCCATTGTTAGTACGCGTGGGTGGCAGGGATAATGACGAACTTACGGCAGCCGGTATACATGCAGCAGCGCCGATCCCCTGTAAACCTCGCAGCACGTCAAGTGTGATCTCATCTGAGGAAGACTGAGATGAGTTTGTGTGGGATCAGTACCGAGAGAGCGGTAAATACCTTGCGCGAAGCCACAGCCCAACCCCAGTATTCCCAGGACAGCGCATCCACCAATGAACGTGTACTTGCGGCTGTAGAGATCTGCGATGCGACCGAGGAATAATAGAAGGCAGCCCTGGGTACTGCATGTGAATTCGACATTCACTGAGGTATTGAAGAAGGGGAAGCACACACAGAGCTGAGCGAGTATGCATTGATGATCCACTGAAGCTTGTACTCCACGATGTTGAGCTCCCGACCGATCGTTGGTAGAGCAATGCCGACAGCGGTATTGTTCGCGGTCTATGTAGCTCAGTACAGACGTCATATGCAAGCTAAGCGGCACCACTTACGTTTAATATCATGGCAAGCGTGACGGTGCATATGAGGATCACATCTTTTGCGAACGAGCGAGGTGGGCGAGTGCTCTTAACCTCCGCGATGATACTATCTCCCTTTTCTGATGTAGATGCCGTCGAGTCGTCTGGCGCTTTGGTGGTTACAGACAGCGACGGCCTGCGGCTTTCCGCAGCGGCCGGAATGGTTGAGGACATGGCGTCGCCGACGCGACAGAAAGTCGTGCAGAGGAAGGTAGCGTGTTGACGGAGGATAAGGGCGGGGAATGGGCGATTCCTCGAGGACGCTGGAGGACCTGGCCATATTTTAAGCGAGGATGGTGATATTTTGCAAACATTGTGATAGCGGCGGCCTGAAGCTGAAGGCGTCTAAGTCGCACTGACGCGTCGGAATCTGCGATGGCACGGAGTCCCACGCTGACCAATTCAAAGCCGGGCGCGTGCCGTATATGGCAGGTGTAGTAATGGGCGTGCTTGGTCGTCGGCCATGAAGTGGGTACAAGCGGCGTCTCTCGTAAACCGACACGTCCCACTAGCATAGCGCCGTCTGTCGGAGGCCTTTCAGAAGAATCATGACGAGCTAATTTCAGCCCAATTCTGGCTAGGGTATGGCTTGATTCCCACAGGCAATCCAGACCGTTCCACTGCAATATGTCTTGGCTGTGACGCAGAATAATTATCTCGTCATTGAAGGTGAGGAATTGGAAGGATGAGTTAACAGGACACCAAGTGCGGTCCAGCAGGCAGTTAGTGATACAACGGTAAAACGAAAAAATATTCCGACACGGGGAATCGAACCCCGGGCTATCGCGTGAGAGGCGATAATGTTAGCCACTACACCATGTCGGATGCTGAAAGGATTGTCAATATAGCATATATATATATATTCAGCGCTTGTTGAGACACCTCTGAAGTTTGGACACGCCCATGATTCTCCTTCAAACCCTCTGGATAACTGAGAAGACAAGCGGGTGCATATCTGATTGGGTAATGCATACTGATTGTGCTAGTATACCGTCCTTCCGAATGATACATTGGCAAACTCAACTCATGAGCCACCAGAGCGTTTTCGGCGTCAAGGTGGGGTCGTACCATCCTGCATGGCAGTGAGCCTGATGTATGCGAAATACGCGCCGTGTTCCAAGGTCGGCCAACCCACATACCAAGGCCGTGACATGCTTGTGCACGATATCGTGCACTTAGGAGACCGGATAATGTCATCATTGTCAGAGGAACTACATCGAGTGTGCGTGGAAGGCAGAAGTAAGTGGCATTAGGCACTAGTAATACATCGGTACTAGAACAGGTCGTAGAATCATCATACGGAAGGCGTCCTTCACCGTGTCCGGAGAGGAGCCAGAGAGATAGATTGAGCCGGAATCACCCCAATCCCTATTTGTCGGGAGCGAAGGGGAGGGGAGGATTGAGGATGAAACGGAGAGCGGCGGACGAGAGCGAGAGGAAGGGTGGGGTTTCACGCCACGGCTTTCTCGTCGCGGCTGTCGACCTCGTGGATCTCGTGCTACATCACAAACATTCTAGTCAGCAACCGGCCATACCAATCAAGTCCAACACTCAGGTGCTCACCTTGTTGCTGCGCACGACGTCCTCGAGCGTCCGCTTGCCGACGTCGCGCTTGATGGCCCAGGCGGTGAACGTGTGACCTTGCGCGAACACATCCTCGATCTCCTCGAGCGTCCGGCCGGCCGTCTCGGGGAACATGAAGAAGATGTGGATGAACGCGCCGAAGTTGAATGCGCCGAAGATGAAGTACGTCTTCCATGCGATGTTCGAAAGGCCCGGGGGGACCGCCCACGCGAGCGCGAAGTTGAATGCCCAGTTCGCCGCTGTAAAAAGGGTACATGAGTGAGTAGGTGTTGTCTGAGAGGGGATGATGCGTGGAACTTACCAGTGGAGACAGCGACAGCCTTAGCGCGCACGCGCATGGGGAAGATCTCGGCGGGGTACGTCCACGAAACAGGGCCCATAGTGATGGCGAAACTGCAGACGAAGAAGTAGGAGAAGACGATGACTGCCTTCGTGATACCGTCGTGGTCGCTGATGACCCAGACACGGTCGCCGTCAACCGTGCCCCAGTGTCCATAGCGGCCCTGAAGACCACCGACGAGCATGAGCCAGAAGCCCATAAGGAGCGTGCCGGCGAGGAGCATCGGGCGGCGACCCCACTTGTCGATGTAGATGATGGCGGGGATCGTGAACACGACGTTGAGCACGTATTGAACCGAGTCCGCGATGAGGTTGCCACGGCGGCCGGTAAGGCCAGCGCCCTGGAAGACGTAGATGATGTAGTACATCATGATGTTCATGCCCGACAGCTGCGACCACATCTGGAGCGACGCGCCGAGCGTGACACGGCGGAAGATGCCAGGCTTAAGGAGGTCGAGGTAGGACTTGGCGCCTTCGGTGCGCTCGAAGCGGACCTGCTCCTTGATTTCGTTGATCTCGAGCTGCACGAGTTCGTTGTTCGGGTCACCCTTGCCGTGCAGGTCGGCGAGGATCTCGAGCGCCTCGTCCTCACTAGATTCAGCGGCCTGGTATGAGTGGATGGGAACGGGAAAGCGAGGCGTGAGAGGATGCGTACCGGTCGTGGTCGACGAGCCAACGGGGCGACTCAGGGAAGAACATCATGCCGAGAGAGAGAATGATGGCGGGGATCATCTGGAGACCCCATGGAATGCGGAAGGACGCGACACCATCGATGTACGAGCAGCCAAACTCGACGAAGTACTGAAGGAGGATACCCCAAGTGATCGACCTGTCCAATGTCAGCTTGAATAACCGTTTTAATGTTCAATGCACGTGTGAGACGTACCATTGTTGCATAGACACGATACGACCACGGATGCGGGGCTCAGTGATCTCAGACTGGTAGAGCGGGACGATGGCAGAGGCAATGCCGACGGAAATACCAGAGATGATACGGCCGACGACGAGCATGCCTCGGTTCTAGACGGAGGGGCACAATGTCAGCTGGTCCACATGATGGGAAAGGAAGTGCCCAAGGGTGCTTCGCCGAAGCTCCCGGTGAGCCGCGATCTCAGAATGCAGCCACGCCGAAGCGCCGCAGCTTATCTGCCTCGGAGCCAATTGCCATCTGGGGCCCCAGATGACGCCGAGAGGGTGCTCGCTGCGAGACGAGAACGAAGAGTACAGAACACGGGACGAGACACTTACGACGGCGGCGCACTGGAGGACAGAGCCGATGACCCAGATCCAGCCGGAAAGGATAATGGTCCACTTGCGGCCGAAGAGGTCGGCAAGCTTGGAGACGGCGAGGGCACCGACGAAGGAGCCGGCGGGCATGGAGGCGACGATGGCTCCTTGGGCATTGGGACCCGGGTTGCCGAAGGTGTTCTTGTAGGCGTCATTGGACAGGACGCCGGACATGGACGAGATGTCCAGTCCGAAGAGACCACCGCCGATACATGCGAACGAACCTGAAGTGGGACGACACAGGTTCAGCCAGGAACGTAGATGCGGAGGTGGAGGTTGTGTGAGCGTAGGTGGCTGTGAGGCTTACCGACGATGTACTGCAAGGGGAGGGCTGTCAGTACATCTGGTGGCGCGACAGGACCATTCGAGGCTTACCGGGTTAGACGCGATGGCAGCGCTGTACTGTGAAGCGAGACATGAGACGTTTAGCACACGATGGGACGAATGTTGGAGGACAAGGACGTACGCCTTTACCCATGGTGGCGAGTGACCGAGCGAAAGCGAGAAGTGCGCTGGATCGCTGGTAAGGTGAGAGGCAGAAGAGCAGAGACCACACCCGGGGCTACGCTGAAGGGTGCGGAGCCAGCGAGGTTTTATAGCGCGCCAGAAGGACGTTGAATGGGAGAAGCATGTGGACGACTTTGACGGACCNGGGGGTGAGGAGAGGTCGTCTGACCCAGGCACGCACCGGGTCGCGCACAAATGCGGGGGAGGAGTTTAGCGAGGGATGATGGGGATGATGGTTTGGGAACGTTGGCTCACTTGGCTGATGCTCCCTTTCGTCATCCACACTTCCCATGACTGGATGAACGCTGCTCTAACAGGAACTTTGCCTGTAGAGAATGCAGATAAGTAGACTTGTTCTGGACCACGCACACCTCGAGCGTTGGTTCGACCTGTCCCGTCAGCACATACGATCTCTGCAGACGGGCGTAGTACCCCATGCCATCCACGGGGGTGTGTGNGAGGCCATTGTCGCATGCGGGGCCGACGGCCAAAACACTTCTGCCCGGCGTCCGCCCCGCGCTCGCAACAAACTTTCTGATTCGTTTTACACACGATCTCCGATCCGCCCTCGCGACCGATCCTCGTACCCGCGCCAGCCAGGAACACGTCCTCAACTGACCCACTCTTGCAAACTTTCATCGATGAAGCCCTTTCCTTTCATGTAGAACCACACCCAACAACACTTCTTCTTCTTCATTTTCGTTTCACCGCGGCGCAGAACCTTCTTTCAGGGGCAAATGGAGCGCACACAGAACTCCCCACCTAAGGGCCACCTTCCCCGACGCTGACTGAAGTACGAAGTACTTACCCCAATTTACCCTACCGGTTTCGCGTCATCGCGATGCTTACTACTGCTGCTGCACCTCGCGGAACCAAGATCGCAGCCGCTGATGGCCAGGATGCCTCTGAACGAGGCCGATCGCGTATAATGATCGCCCCAGAATCGTGGGCCAGAGCTGAGAACTCCATGCGTACATGGCGAAGAGCGCAAACCTGGACTATTGCAGCTCGCAGTCTCGCCGCTGACTCTCACGCTCATGATTGTCCCATGGCCTGTTCCTTGACAAAGACCGTCGAGCCTCCAACATCTTGCAAGACAGTCGTTAATCTCGGGGCCTGACCTCTGAGAGAGTCACCTGCTAGATGCTCAGTTGCGTCAAAAAGAACCTAACCTCTTGCTGCGTGCAACTTCCCACGGGGTGAAACAGACGCACGACGCAGAAGATCCTTGGTACGATAGACAATTGAGCATAGAGATCCGGGAGGCCTGACGAAGCCAGGTGGAACTTTCAGTGCAGACACCTTCGTCAACCACGACCGCGGTGACTACGATGGGGACCAGCGTCCTATCTGTTCTCGCCGCTTACATCTGCAAGTCGACTTCGCCACTAGTAAGTTGATGAGAATAGCATGATGAGTGTCCACCTCAACATTTGCAACAGGTATTGAAGAGTCTCACCAGGTAGGGTAAGAAGTCGATAACAAGACAGGCTGGCAGATGGTCGTGCGACCAACAAGACGCCTCTGCACAGCATGGGAAGCTCAGGAGGCCATCGCGGGACTATCGGCAATTTCTGTACGTGGCGAAGATACCACGCTGATTTATTGCAACCCAGTCTGCGCAGCAAGGCAGACGTGCTGCAAGTTGCAGCTTGAGCGTTGTAAACGAGTTGGAGACGAACGACGGAAGCAAAAGACAGGCAGCCATTCGAGTTGGACCAAATCGTCAAACGCAGGGACAGCCACCGGGTGCAAACAACAGCAAACAAAGGATCAGTCAGATCAGGTGTGGCCTGGCGCGCAGACGACGCCTTCAACATCATCCTCTCCGTCTTCCTCGCCGTCCCCCTCGACGACAACACACACGACCCCAACGCCGGCATCTCTGCCGACGACGACCTCAGAGCTACCTCCATTCTCTTTTTGTGTCTTGTCGTGATCGTCTCAGAGCCACTGGTTTTGTCCGAGACATGCGAGAGTCCAACTTCGCATTCCCAGCCCAGAATCGGGCCTGTGTCTGCATCTCCTCACAGCTCTATGACAGAAGAGGTACGCGTGTAGTGCAAGGCTGCGTTTGAGATGGTGTTTATATCTCTCTTTTCGCGCAGCGCTGGACACCAACTCTCCTTTGCCGCTCTTCAACTCCCTCACCCATCTCGTCTATCTCACCTCCACATCTCCCCGTATCAGAGAGATTATGACCATGGATGGCGGTCTTGAACGTCTTGTGCGCATCCTCCACGCTTTTTGCATCTCTCCCCCACCGCCAGAAAACCCCGCCATCTTCTACGGTCTCTCTCCTCCCGGTGCACACTCATCAAAGCCTGTCCCTACCCTCCTGCCCAAGACATGGGATAAGCACGCCGCCTATCGCTTCTCTCTCGCCTTTCAGTGCATCGTCAACATCGGCGTGCGCGGCAGTGAACCTATCCGCAGTCGCGTGGTCCAGGCCGGGACTCTTGAGGTCGTCGGCTGTATTCTTGAGGCGTGGCTCGCCAGCAAAGGCTTCCCCGTCGGACCCAGCGTCGGTGCAAACGGAATGCCCAGAGAGAGCAGAGAACAACGTTTGGCGAGACGGCAGGCCCAGATAGATTTGAGAAACCGCGAACAAGCGGCGGCATTAGCGCGGGCGTTGGAACGCCAGATCGCCACCGAGCGGGTCGCGCGTTCAGCGGACACATCCATCGCGTCCATTGACACCTCCCAAGATGTGCGTCGGCGTTTCAGTCTTCGTTCTCGTATGTTTGTCAGACTGACATCGCACAGGAGCCCATGCAGACCGAACAGGCAACCCCCCGGCGCTTCCCGCGCACAGGATACAGATACCTCCGCAGAGACCTCCACCAACGCCACACCCAACGGCGGCAATANCCCCCACCGGCACAGTCGTCGTGCCCGCCAGAGATCGTAGTGGCACGATTATTGCTCGCCCCGTCTGGGACCAGCCTGCAAACACCACGCGGCGACCGCACCGGTCGCGACTCAACGTGCCCGCAGCCTCGGCGGGCCCATCCACATCTACATCCGCCGCCAATTCGAGACCGGAGACGGAGACGGAAGATGACGGCGACGTCGACATGGACCGCGAGAGCCGCGATGGCGACGCACCATCCCCTCGCCCGAGCGTCAGCCGTCAGACACAGGCACTATCCGTGCGACACATTCTCGGCGAGCCGTTGGGATTGTATCAGATGCTGCTGGTCCTGCAGGACCTGGTGCCTCGATGGATATGAACTCGGATCCGCACATCGTCATCAACGATGAAGGCGTGGTGACCGGTGTTGGTGTCGAGGACGGGATCGTCTCGCTTGAGGCAAACGATGACTTTGCTANTGGGCGCGCCCCNGGGGCACCTGGTGCGATTGATGGACCTCCCGCTCATGCGGTTGCTGACGCACATGCAGGAGCTGGTGAACGCACTCCTCGTGCTGGCACCACCAATCTTCCTATGACAGCCGCACGCCCTAATATGGCCGGCGCCTTCCTCTCGCCAACGGCGGCTGACACCCCTGGAGCTCGACAAGCGGAGGGAGCTACCCCTGCACGACAGAACACTATCCGAGGCGGAAATGCAGCGAACGCTGCAGGCACTGCCGCTGCCGGCGGGGCAGCACATCATCATCACCATCATCATGCACGAGAGACTGAGACAGGACCTTACCGCGACGAGGACGTGCTGTTGAGCCTGCAGCTCCTGGCGTACCTGAGCAAATACCCGCACTGCAGGGAGGCGTTTTATACCATGCGGCCGAGCTTCCACCCGGCGACGCTGCAACTCGCGAACGAGGCTGGGCGGTATGCGCAGTCGTCATCTTCGTCGTCTTCAAGCGGCGGGAACACCGCGACGGGATCCTCTTCCACGTCGACAAGCCGTGTGGCGCAGGCGTCCAACGCAGGCACTTCAGCTGCCTCCTCGTCATCAGCTAAGGACTCGCATCCGTTCGTCAAGGCGTTCAACACGGCGACAGGCCGTGGGAAAGAGAAGGAGAAAGAGAAGGACAAGGCTTCGGCGTCTTCTTCGTCAACTTCTGGTACGGGCTCGAGTGCGGCTGCGGCGCAGGGTAGTACGAAGCCGCGGATGACGAACGTCTTTGCGCTGGTCGAGCGGTTCACGTATCGGCACAGCTCGTCTGACCTCGAATTGTCCAACCCACCTCCGAGTCTGCCTCCTGAGATCCAGTATTGGGCGGGCGTTATCATGCGGAACGCGTGTCGGAAGGATGACAGTCGTGGCGGTATCCGTCAGTGTGCGAATAGTGAGTTCAGGACGTATATCTGAGGTGCTAGTCTCGTGCTCATGATTGTCTGCAGTGTTGTGCGGGAAGTGGGAGCGGTTCCCGCGCGAGTTCGCAAAATGCCGGAGATGCAGGAAGGCCAAGTACTGCGGGAAGGAGTGCCAGAGCACGGCGTGGAGCGAAGGACACAGGTTCTGGTGCAGTGCGAAGGAGCCGGAAGAGGAGGGCGAGCATCATCACCACCAGAACGGCGAGAGCTCTCGTGCGGCTGCTGCTACTGGCACGACGGCAGCGGCGGCTGGAGGCGCGGCAAACATCGCAAACGCATCCGTGACGACAGGCGGGACGGTAGTGGGGCGAGCCGAGCGACGTGAAGCGCGAGAACGGGAGAGACAAGCGCGGGCTGCGGCAGTAGCAGCGGCAGGCGGCGGCGGGGACACGACCAGGCAGGGCGCAGCGGAGGAGCGCGGGGCTGATCCGGCATACTGGCGTGCGCAGGACGTGCGGTGGCGAGCGGAGATGCAAGCAACGCTGCAGAGCATCGTCTCGCCCGAAGTGCTTCGGGCGGTCAACGAGGCGAACGGGCGGCGGGATGCGACTGGGCAAGGAGCAACGCCAGCCCAGGTGGCGGCCGCGCGCCAAGCGCTGCCAGCGCTGACGGCGGTGCTCGAGGGGCGGTGGAACTATCCTTCGAGAGATGGGGCTGCGGCGGGCACGGAAGCCGAGGCGAACACGAGCAATGCGAGCGCGACTGCCGTGGCCAACACGCCGACGTCGTCGTTCGCTGCTTCGAATGCGGAGTTCTTGGCGCGGCTGGCGGCGGCGCCTGACCCGGAGGCAATGCAACGTCTTCTGCAGCGGATTCAAGGCTCAAGGTACCGAGGCCCGCGAGACGAGGATGTGCCAGGGCCGTCGAGAGAGGGCTCCGCTGCTCCCAGGGATGGCGCGGGGACGAGCGAGGATGTGGACATGGCGATCGACTGAATATCCGTCGTTGGCCATGTTCGAGTTCGCGTTCGTTAACTGCCATTGTTCTCGCCCTGTTCTGGTTCGTCCCTGGTTTTAGTGTGGACGATGATGACCGTTACCCATACAATAGACTCGCGCGCGCTGCATCGGCCGTCCGAGCATCGTCGTAAGTAGATACGCATCCGCTCGAGCTCGCAAGTACCTACCCTCCATCATCCACATACTCACATTGATATCGCCTCGTCTCGTCTCTCCTTGTCTTGTCCGGATAATTGTGCCTAGTCGTCGGTGTCGTTGTCGTCTTTCGTCGTTTCTTCGCTGCTCGTTTGATCATGACCGTCGCAATGTAGTATACTCACACATCCCTATATTCTATTCCGCCCATTTCTTCCGTTCCGTACGACGTTCCTTACCTCAACATACACATGCATATTCAACAGATATGGCCGGCTGCAAAGAGTGATTTGTTTGAGGGTGGAATTCTAGACGCTTCTCGGGCGTTGTTTGGCCGGAACAAACAAAGCGAGCACAAAAATGGGGAGCGTGTCATTGAGCGCTTAGTGTGTTCTGTCACTCGCTCGCTCTCCTCCTCCTCCTCGTCTTCTCCGCGCTCTTCGTTCTCGCTTTCTTCTCCTGCACAAATGGTCTGCCACTACCTGCTCTGCTGCTCGCGACGGACAGCGTACTGAACAAACGCACCACAGGCTGCTCAGGCGACGTTCAAGTCCATCAAGGCCGTCGTGCCCCTCCTTGACCGCGTCCTCGTCCGCCGTTTCAAGCCTGAGACGGTACGCTTCGCTGGCACCTTGTCCGTCATCACCTATGTACTGACGACATTTGTGCATGTGTGCGCGGGACTTGGCACGAACAGAAAACCGCGAGCGGTGTTTACCTTCCTTCGTCTGCGACGAGCCAGCCCCTCCCCGAGGCGACCGTCATCGCGACTGGCCCCGGTGCGCCTGACCGCAATGGCAAGATTGTGCCCACCAACGTAAAGGCTGGCGACCGTGTTCTCCTTCCCGGCTGGGGCGGTAGCCCTATCAAGCTTGGTGACGAGGTAAGCCATGGCGCGCGAAACTAAGCCTGCTGTAGGCTTGTCGCTCACTCGCTACCCGCGTATAGGAGTACTACCTCTTCCGCGACTCGGAAATCCTCGCGAAGATCCAGGAGTGAGCGGCTGCTCTCTGCTGCTCGGGCGCGCGCCTATAGCTGGCGTTCGCCCGCTCGCGCGTCCCGGGCGTGCGTGAGAGTAGCCGTGGCGTGAGGGAGAGTGCGGAAGGTAGAAGAGAAAGGTCTCGGCGTACGACCTGGAAAAGTTCGCTATCATCCTACACCTTATTACTGCGCTAATCATCGTGTTTCTGTGCTTTCTGCAATGTGCTATTGGATCCCGCTGCAATCAACATCATCATGTCATCCCCGCTCTTTCACACTCTTGTGTTCCTCCGTATGGTGCTGCAACGCGGCTGTGTAAAGGTAGGTGTACTCTCGATCCGAATTCCGAATTCCTCCGAAGCTCCGAAGGTGTGAGCAACCCCAAGCCGACTGCATCGTTGCGGTTTATACCCTGGTGAGTATGAGCCTAATAGTCCGACCGAGATACATTTTAGCACAATGACGGGTTATACAAAGGATCAATGTTCGTTCATCGCATCATGAGGTTGGTGGGTTCTCTACGAAGAAGTTTGACGCTTCCTGAAGAGGATGCGTGCGCTCGGCGAGGGAATGACCACAGGGCCCCAGTACATGTTCTCTGGACGCCTGCTGTCCCCATCAAACTTCATGTCATAATTGAGCACAATGTACGCAAGCATCGCCTTAAGCTCCGTCGCCGCGAAGAACCGTCCTGGGCTACGGCGCCCTCAATGCATCAGCGGGCACGAAGGGCACACAAGCTGGAGAGACACCCACCATGCATGTTTGCCGTGGCCGAACGGGACGTAATCAGCAGAGGTATTGACATATTGGTGTTTGGCGCCCTCTCCTTCGGCGTGCCGCTGACGTGCGAAGCGGAAAGGGTCAAATACGTGCGCGTTGTCGTAGAGAGCTTCGTCGCGATGCATAGGCGTTGCGGCGGCGGCGAGGAGAGTGCCTTGAGGGATGTGAGTTCCATCGCTGAGAATAACATCCTTCTTGGCCTTGCGCATGACCGAGACTGCAAGAGGACCGCGAGTGAGTGGACGATGGTCTAGCCAGTATGGTGCACCCACTTGTGTTGATACCGTTTACTCGTTGAGCTTCCCTCAGGACGCTATCCACCTTCCACATCTTGCCAAGGGTGGCTTTCGTCCAACCTTCCTCCCTCACGATGGGTTCAATCTCTTCTCGTAGAGGTTGAAGGTACTCGGGTTGTTCCGCAAGGTGGTAGAGGGCTTGAGTGATGCTCTGCAACGTATCACCTCAGTCCAGGACCGTTATCATGGAGCAAGACGAGACGGCGTACATTGGACGAGGTGTGGATGGCTGCGAAGTTCAGGAACAAAATCCGCTCGACAATGGACTTGTCGCTGTGGCCCTTGATGACCGCCTTTTCTGTGATCCACTGGAGTATGTCATCCTAGTCGACACCGGTCACGGTCAGGGATGTACGTTCAAGCAGTCAAGCTAAAGAGATCGTACCGGCTTTTCGTCGCTGCCCTGTTCTACCAATCGTCGACGTTCTTCGATGGTCGGCTTCAAAAGTGGGAGGACATGTTGCACGTTCGTTCTGGCGAAGCTGACAAAACGCCCTATGATCCTGCAGAAGGATGTCAGAAGGAGGTTGTTTGTACGCTAAGCGTTAGGACCCTGACGGTTTGATCGGAGCCGGGAACATATTGATTATGGTTTTATCTTTGTGGATGTCTACAGTAAAACTAATGGCGAGGTCGAGGTACTGCCGGTTCCTGCCTACGTGTGATAGGTTAGTTCCGGTGAGAATGTCGGCGTAATGGAACTTACATGTAGGCACTCCGACAAAGACACGATTGCTGATGCGGGCTACAATCTCCCGCGCGCACGCGACCATGTTGACCGCGACCCATCCTGTGGAAACAATGCGTCAGGCATGGACGAACGGCGGCGACAAATGGCGACTACCGTCAGCCTTGGCCGGGATGTACTGCGGGACTGCCATGGAGAGTTCGTCTATCAGGTCCGGCAGGACGCCAGCAAGACCGCGAGTCAGTTTGTCCCGGAGGATATCCAAGTGGTAGTGGTCGCGAAGCTCGGGCCAGAGAGCGTATCCCACAGGCACAAACTACGTACGCAAGTTCATCAGCCCGGCCTATGCCTGTGCAGATCCACCGACCTCTGTAGCACCCTCTACGAACGAGAGCTCGTCGTCTGGTCGTTTCCTAATATCCTCGACTAGCTTTGGTCCGCTAACAATTACCAGCCACTGGTCGAACATGGCGATCTTGAACACCGAGCCGTAGTACTGTAGGTCACAATGAATACGGCGTCAGTACACATTGAGGCATATTATAACTCGCCTTCGCATAGCCCTCCTCAATTAAATCCTTGCCATGGCGGATCCACTTCGAGGCAGTCTTGTATGAGAGCAGTGGGAATGAAGAACCCCCGATGGTCGGTATAGCCCGTAGCTGTATGAAGACGAGAATAAGCACATAGCTGCTACGTCGCCTAGGAAGAGCGTCACCGGATGGGTCAACCATCTCGCAACCAACGCCACTACGAAGGAGGTCAGGAACGTGATGATGACAGCGGGCAGGTCGTGCATGACGGTGCAGAACAAGTCGGCTAGACCCCGTCTTCGATGCACGAATGCTTTATATGAGACGCTGCATCGACGGTACCGTGTGGCGTTTCGTAAGCGGGATTTCGTTCCTATCTTGGACGCTCTGAGGAAACAAAGTCGAAGCAATTCTTTCCATGGTCCACCGAAGCGCAACTGCGCGTGGCCGTCGCAGGAAGCCACTTCCTTCTGTCACGAGAAGATACCGTCCGGCGTCCATTTGTTCCAATGAACGCCGGGCCTGGAACGTGACCGACCTTCTGGTGGCAATGGGCGCGAACTATATAGGACATAGGGCGCTCAGTCGGGTTCTCTGGGAGAGAAAACACACCCATTCTGATATTTCCGAGCTATGATTCGTCGACTCGACTTTTCGAGTGGAGTACAGTGCAGTCGGCTAGCGTGTACAGCGTTGCGGCGAGTCCGAGTCCGATGCAGGCGGATGGCGTTCGAAAGACTGCTAGGAGCGGCGATAGACCACGTCAACCATTCAGACTTGAGTGAGCAGCGGGGAAGGCGTCCTACTGGTTTCCGTGGAGCATCGAGCTATGCTCATTTCACATGTGCCTACCACATTCGGGGGCACGGTCGATCCTGAGCGTCATCAGCGTCTTTGTCCAAACGAGTGTGTGCGTGATACGTCGTGCATGCCCCCAACGGGGATCTCAGTGAACAGCCGTAGACCTATGGTAGTGCCATTCAGCGCGCGAGCCTCAGCGATAGAAATCACTAACCAATTCTGCATTATAACACCGGTTAGACACGGACAAGTGGCTGATATATATTTGGAGTGTCTGTGATTGTTTCATTTGTCCGGTCTTCTCAGGCTTGGGCCGTCCGGTCGTGTTGGAAAGCAGAATGATGCAGAGCGGTTCGTACGCCAACATGAGCAAGGTGCACAAGCAGATTGTGTAGTCATGAGTATCACTCTTGGTAGCATATAGCGAGTGGGAGCGATATAAACTCCAGATTCCCCGCAGGGAGCGGCGTTTGCAGCATGCTTTACAGTACGCATGTCTACAAGGCTGGTTCTTGGATTAGACGTCACTCCGGGGATGCGTATGGACACTCACCGTCAGACTAATGTGTTGGCTGTTGGAAACGAGTGCGACTTACGTTCAACGGCGAAATCTTTGCGCGATGGCCTTTAGAAAAACTCCTCGCTCGAAGTTCCTCAGGGACGGCACGGTCACAGAGCCACCTGATGTGTGACGACCGCACCAGCCTGAGCGCGAAAGGTCACGGACGTTCGTTCCTCTTCAACTTGCCATCGCAAGCATACACTCGGACAATACGCACCACGGTCCTAGTCCTAGGTCCCTGCTGAGGCCTGAAGCGCAAATATGATGATGGACTCCAACCGGAAACACCGCAGGCTTGAGCGAGGAGAGTAGAAATACCACCTTCATGGAGACTTTGAGCGTATTCGTGCAGGATGTCTTTCAGCATATTCTTGCTTATGTTGTGATGGTCGGATTGAAACTGGGCTAGACGTCTTTCCGCATCTATCGTGGGATGCATCAGAGCGGTTCTCGAGAGAAACTATCTAAACGTTGCCGATGACTCACTTTGAAAGTCGAGAATATGCATGACCATGTACGCTGGGCTATGGAAATCCGTTTGTTCTCCTTGAAAGAATTTCTTTCGGACTAAGTCGACTTTGAAGGAACCCGTGGCAGGGCAACCAGCGGGAATTGTGGGGCTTGATAAAGAAGACGTGTTCAGTACAGACGACTCACGAGAGTCAAGAGCATCGTACGAATGCAGTCATACCTGCTGAAGGAACGAATGCTTATCTTAACCTGATATTCTTCGCGACTCTGGTCATACACCAGCTTGGGCAAGTCGAAGTCGAGGGCAAGCGTTCCGCCGGCGATGCGACGTTTGTAGGTACGAAGCAGCTCGCAGACGCCGAGCGCACATGCTAGAACCCGATGCCATTAGCATGAAATGCATCATACACGGCTTGCACTCGCGAGAGAGTGTAGAGATAAATCGACACATACGTGGGACATCTACTACGCCCTGCCCATCCTTGACGGTCTTTGACGTCACGGGATAGTTGTAGAGATGGTAGAGCTTCGAGTTGAAGCAGTCGAGTATGAGCTGGTCCTTGGCTGCGGGCTGAGATTACGGTGATGGTGTGCGTCGAGCAGCGCCTTGAGCAGTGGCCTTTATACCTGCAAGAAAGGGCGGCTACGGCGAGCAAAAATAATACAGTGCGCCGTTCGGTATGGATTCTTTGAGTGATTGACCAAGCTGCGCAATCATGTCGCACCGTCACTGACACCTTCCACACACACCCATCGCGCTGGCACAGCGTAACTTTCTCCTACATAAGCGCCAATTAGAACGCATAGGGATGAGCTGGGAGTAACGCGTAGGCTGTTCGAGGCAATAGCCAACGTACCCCAAGTGCACCGATGTGAAGTATTCGTGGCGTTAACGTTGGACACTGACCTATTATTTTCGGCCGATGCAATTAGCGGCGACGCCACGAACCACAATGTCAGCCCATCACACAACTTACTTTGAAATTGACGTTGAACGACATCCGGCTGCCCCACCAGCGGACGTAGACTAGACTTCTTGTTCGTTCCCGGCCGGTGGATCGCCTCTGAAGTAGGAAACCTGAAGCCCTCTGTGAGCATCCGAGCGCATCAGATGCGACTTCCAATGACATGAATATGCGTGCTTCTCGGGCATGTTTAATGTGATAGTAAATGTTCGTAGATGTACGCCCGTCGTCGCAGACAGGGGAAGTGGAGGTGTTCAATTCCAAGTCACTAGCCGCCCGGATCCGAGTCGCTTGAGACGATCAGGTGTGACAGTGTAACCCACTCAACGGTACGTGCCGAAGTTGCCGCCAGTGGGCGCAAGCTCTTTCGACCCACCATCATCGAGCGACGAGGACAGATACTGGCGGCACAAAACAAGTACGACATCCACCTATTTTACACTCTCGTAGCTTTCACCAGAGGTTCTCATAAAGACACCAGTACTTACTTGCGCAGCTGCCATCACGCGACTAGGGCAAGTTGAATGACCTAAGAGAGTGATGCTTCGCAGTCAAAGCACCTGCCATGCTCCCAAAGACCAACTACGTGCGGCGGGTACGTGCAGATAGAAGTAACCATGGGTCAACTGGGACGAGCATAGTCAAAGCGTACTTGCCGCGCCGGTGGCTATGTCAGACAAAGCGGCTACCCGCGTCCATCACTTGTGGCCAAGCTGCCCACCGAGTCGCATTGTCGCACAAAAGCAGGCTCTTTGATCCTCTGTGGCTTATAGTTTACAATCCAATGCAATTACCAACGTACGTACACCACCCACTTTCTCGTTCGTCTCGATGCAGTCTCCACCCTTGTCTCCCTGGGCCGTGCCCGTCATGAGTGGCACTGACGAGCCTGAACCCGACCTCAATACCCCAACTACAGAACTGAACACCACGCAGGTGAGTTGACTTGAAACGTACTACGTATGTGGGTATTCCTGACGAAACTGCACTTAGCCACACAACCGGCTCGCGGCGAAGCATACCGATTGCCCGTGCAACATCGATCCCCGCTGTCAACTCGCGGTGGCATTTCAAGGAGCCCGCGAGTACTGGGCAAGTCATCCTAACGATATCGTGCATAACCTTCTGCCTAAACGTCAAGACTCATACTGAAAGTGTATTTGCTAGGCAAATGGCCCAAACGAGATTCACGAGGTACTAAGCTGTCCCGGATCGCCAATGCCTACAGACATACCTTAGCTCATTACCTTGGTCCCACAGTCCATAGAGAAGTGGCTCGTCGCCAAACGGATCTTAGAAGGCCCCTCACAGATTACGCTGAAAGTGAGTCGTTCGTCGCGTCCAAACGTGTTTCACCCCATCGAACGTAGATTCCAAGGATGAGACAGGAGACCCCGCCACTGGNNAAGCCCTCCCGAGCCTATCTCCCCTAGCAAGGCTCCCGGCTCCTGGCTTCCCCGAMTCCGGTTCCGACGCTTAAGCCTTCTCCACCGCGCGTCGTCGRCCGCCAGATCTTTCACCATGTCGTCCACCAAATTACGGCGCCGCCATACGGACAGCGAGAGCGGCGCGGGCGATCCGTCGAGCAGCAGCAGCAGCATGAGCGTTTTGCCGACATCGCCCACGAAGAAATTGTTCCGCAACGTTGCGCTCATCCTCACCCCAGGTCGCCACAAGGTAGATCTCCGAGACGTCCTTGCTGATATGCTTGGATGCCCAGACTAATGTGTGCCATGCACTTGCAGAGGGCGATCCGGAGACGCGCTTATTCAGAGGCGTCCAACAGCAGCGCCTACGAGTCTCTGACGAGCTCCCGATCTTCAGGTGCGGAAGTCGCATATGACGTTGCCCAGGTGTTGGGTACGATATCAACATCTGTGCGTAGCTTGTAATAGCGACCTGAGCGAGATCATTGAGTCAATCTAGGGAGGGAGCATCTACGAGGACGCCATCAAGTGCCGAGTCGCTCCTGTTCCTGTGGCAAAATCCAATGCGCTACTAGGCTCCGTCAATCTTCGCACTTCTTCAAGCTCTACCCCATCGAAGCCTCAGGAACAGGTAACAGTAGATCTCAAAGCCTTACTCTCCCTCACCACTCAGTAACACTCGTCATCTCCTCTTCCAGGAAGCCGAAGCCCCTGTTGACCCAGCATATGCAGCACTCATGCCCATCTTATACGAGCTAGAAGCCATGCATGAACTTCCGAGGTGCAAAGCCGTCGCGGCCGAGCACAACGACGAAGACTACATGCAGTTCTGGGAGACGTTCTCGCAGCTGTCCGCGAAGAACATCCTGTCCGCCGTGTACGCTATCCGCGCAGGGGTGCTGGATGCGCCGATTCCGTGCGACGCGGGAGCGGCGAGCACTGGCGCTGCTGTCTTTTTGTGCGCGTTTTGGGAGGGACTTCAGTATCCCGGTTGGAACCCGGCCGTCTATTAGACGGTGCCAGGTTCGAACCGGTTCCAACTTCGGCGCCAAAGCAATGTCGCGGCGAGCACTAGAGACGAGTTGGAACCCTACGCAGGTCCGGTTCCAACCTCCTCAGAAGCTCGAGGAAAACGCGTCGCTTGGGTATCGAACCCAAACGTTGCAGTAAACAGAATGGTCTATCCGACCACTCCGCCATCAGGGCTTTACTTACCTCACCTACCCGTACAGTACGAGTCGTCAAATTGTACTTACGCAGAACCCCTTGTAGGGCCACAGTAACCTCTCCATGGGCGATTTAAATGACCGACATTGCACGTCGGAGGGTAGTACAGAACGTTCCGGTTAGTAGCCCACATGAAGAATCAATGATAGCCCACCGTCTTGCTATCGTCATTGATTAGGCACAGGGGTAATCCACCGCCACCCCCGCCATCATTTGTTCGATCGATCAGCGAGATCCTCCTCAAGAATGGCAAAGTTAGCACAGTAGATACGCCCAGTATTGCATCAAGAAGCTACAAACACAACGTAGATACGTCCGTGCACACGCTCGCTACTCATTCTTCGCTGGAATTGCGAAGCCAATCCCCTCCATATTGACGTCATCCGGGATTTCGATGAAATCGGCCGCCTTGATATTGTAGTTGTCGCAGAGCATGCTGGCGACCCTACAAACGATCTTTAGCCATCAGTAGGAGTACATCAACTGGACGAGCTCACGCTGTATACTCGTATGCCCACCAACCGTCCTTGTCTGCAGGCCAAGCCACAAATAGATCGACCTCCGCCCCATGCATCCCCAATGGCGGCTGCAATGTCACCCCTACTTCGATCGCCCCACCGACTGTCTCGAATCCGATTTCCAAGAGAGCCTGTAGCGTGTCAGAGCGCGGCGGACATCAGAATGGGAGCAGCGTACGGCAATAAAACCCTTGAAATCCGCGCTGCCCGTAGTCCGGGTGTCATCTCCGATGACACCTTGAATTGCCTGCACTCGCGTCAGTATGTCCTGTGCCGGTAACAAGACCTCACTAACCACATATAGCCGTGTTTTCAAGGCGTACTTGGGTGCCATTGCAAGCATTCAACCGCGTTCAAATGGGCTTGCTCAACGGTTGTGGATAGGGAGCGGGCCGCGCGCTATCGCGCGAGCGCTGGAGAGCATGTCGCGCGAGCGCTGGAGAGCATGTCGCGCGAGCGCTGGAGAGCATGTCGCGCGCGCGTCACAGCGCGATGGCAAGTTTCCGCGCACCGTTCCTCGTGTTTTATACGAGCGGGTTTGTAGCATCGGGTGCGCGGTTTGGGTTATGAGGAACACTCATGGTTTTTGATTGCGCGCCCGCCGCGAGCACATCGCTCCTCTTGCGCACCCCTGGGTCATGGACTAAACACGTCGACCGTCTCGACGC